>JAQSVV010000683.1:0-103450 GCA_036375495.1 Agrotis segetum | reverse complement strand
AAACCGAACCGACCCGAACCGAACCGAACCGACCCGAACACGAACCGAACCGACACCGAACGCCGAACCGAACCGAACCGAACCGAACCTACCGCACCGAACCGAACCTAACCGAACCGTAACCGAACCGACCGAACCGAACCGAACCGAACCGACCGAACCGAACCTAACCTACCTAGACTAACCTAACCTAACCGAACCTACCGAACCGTAACCGAACCGAACCGAACCGAACCGAACCTAACCGAAACCCGAACCAGAACCGAACCTAACCGAACCGACCGAACCGAACCGAACCTAACCGAACCGAACTAACCGAACCGAACCTAACGGCGAACCGAACCGAACCGAACATAACCGAACCGAAACCGTAACCGAACCGAAACCGAACCCAACCTAACCGAACGTACCGAACCGAACCGAACCGACCTTATCCCTACACCGAACCTGAACCGAACCTAACCTACCGAACCTAACCGACCCTACCCGACTAACCGTAACCTAACCGAACCGAACCTAGACCTAACCGAACCTAGACCCGACCGACCTAACCGAACCGAACGTAACCCGAAACCGAACCGAACCGAACCGAACCTAGACCGAAACTGACCGACCCGAACCGAACCGTTTCAACCCCCGTAACCGACCCGAACCGAAACTCGAACCGAACCGAACCGAACCTGAACCTAACCTAACCTCGCCGAAAACTACCGAAACCGAACCGAACTAACCTGAACCCGACCGAAACCGAACCTAACCTAACGCGAACGCGAACCGAAGCTAACACTAACCGAACCTAACCGAACCGAAGCCTAACCTAACCGAACCTAAACGCTACCGAACCGAACCGAAACCGAACCCTAAACCCGAACCTAACCGACACCGAACCGAACCATAACCTAACCGAACCTAACCGAACCGCCCTAACCGAACCGGACCGAACGATACCGAAACCTAACCTACCGACCCGAACCGAACCTAACCGATCCCGAACCGCACCGAACCAACCTAACCGAGACCGAACCGAACCGAACCGAACCGAACCGAACCTAACCGAACCGAAGCCTAACCGAACCTAACCGCAACCTAACCTCAAAACCGACCTAACCTAACCGAACCGTAACCGAACCGAACCGAACCGAAACCGAACCGAAACCGAACCTAACCGAACCTAAACCGAACCGAACATAACCCTACCAACCTAACCGAACCTAACCGAACCGAACCGAACCGAACCGAACCGAACCGAACCTACCCGATAACCAACCGAACACCGAACCGAACCGAACCGAACCTAACCGAACCAAACCGACCGAAAGACCTAACCGAATCCGAACCTAAACCTAACCGAACCGAACCGAACCGAACCTAACCCGAACACCTAACCAGTTGCACTCGGTCTGCCGAGCGGTAAGCAGCAAAACCCCATGCGCTCCGCACTAAAAAATCCGAAATAATTGGTTTTTGTAAAGATATCGGACAGTGAAAAGTGTTGTTGGACGTGGAAAAACGAGCCGCACAAAGTGCCGCTCTGAAAAAGTGTCTGTGTTCAGTGCCCTAGCCAGTATTCCTGAAAAACTGACTTTTAAGAGGTTAAGTGCAACGTGCTTAAGTTAAAAAACGAAACCGTGCAAAAACAAGATCGACGACCCCCAAATTTTATTTTGCATCCTTGTGGGCATCCTGGTCCCCCATCATCTGGACCACTCCAGGACATCCGGACGCGTCGTCTCGTGAAGATATTCACGAAAAACTGAAAACCACGTGTTCTGAAAACATCGAAGGAGTTAAGATACCGGCACAAAATTTGGCACCAAGCAAGACCACCACTAACTAAGGCGAGTGCAACATTTTATTGAATTTTATCACAATCGGCTGAATTTACATGACTATTTAAAAGTTGCAAAATACCACCCTTGTAACTTTGGAACCGGGAAGAATCTTGAAGAACTGCGACTGCAGCCTGCTGCGCGCTCAATAGTAGACCCTAAGTTTCTAGTTTAAGATTTTTCTGACTTGCCATTTTCCTGAAATCGTTAAAAAACTGAAAAAAACACACTTTTTATAATTTCAATACCAGGATAAAGTTAAAAAATTAGTTTGATATTTTAGCAATAAAGTTCTCTATTTTCTACTAATTATAACATTTTTTCCAAAATTTTCTGACAAGCGACTCTGAAGTTATCGATTTTTTAACGATTTTAGTAAATAATTAGTAAATAATAGGTTAAATCCACTTTTTATTGATGTATATGTGTTTAGGTATAGTATTGCGATTAGTTTAAGCCGAAACTTGGGCCAGGTAGCCCTAAAATTACAGATTTGATAAAAAGTCGGCCATTTTTGTTTGCAGGGATAATTGTTTGTTTCATCAATATCTCTTGAACCGCTCAACTTACAGCGACGCGGTTTTGACAGTGGGCAAGGGCAACTGGCCTAGAATAGAATTTTTGTGTTTTCAGGCGATTCCGGGCTGAAACTTTTTTCAGGCCTGAAACTTATCCCTAAGGATAGAGCAAGTCGAGCCGGCCTGTACATCCAAAACCCGGTCTCAATACGACCTCTGGGGGCCGAGAACGCATAGGTTTTGTCAAGCTTTTGACAGCTCGGCGGCCATTTTGGAAAATTTGTTTTGGCCACAACTCCTGAACCCGTGGAGATAATTTCATTCTGATTTCAGATAACTACTTGGGAACATAATATCTATCCCTCCCCTCGGTTTCAGGAGAATCGGGGCCAAAAATTTTCAGGAATCTGAAATTGGTTTCAGCCGAAAGCCGTGCTCGGGCTGAATCAGACAAGCCCAAACTCGGGGTCTCTACGGCACACACAACCGGAGCTATCACAGGTTGAAATTTGGGTTTGACAGTTGTGGCGGCCATCTTGGCAACAGTAAAACACCCATAACTCCGGAACGGTGGGTCGTAGAGAGTCGGGGTTTCCTCCGTGGAACTTGGCTTGACACCGGCTAACCCTGGGAGCCCCTTTCAGGGCTTTACGGGATAAAAAATTTCGCGGGCCCAAAGGTCTTCCCAACGGATAGAGCTCGTCCAGCCCATCACTTTGAACCCAAGCACGAGGCGATTCGGTCGGGGGGTTCGAAAGATACAGCAAATATCCCTTTATAGGCGGACAACTGGGAAATTATCCCCAAATTTTTGATCAGCTGTATCTCGGGAACCCTTAGAGCTATTGGCATCGTGTTTGGTGTCATTTTGGAGGGCTCGAGGAGGCCTACCAGTTGATGCCCTCAAATCGTCTCTACGTAGAGCCATTTTTTGATTCCTCCAGGAAATTGACTTCTTTGGACCTGGAAAAATTTTTCCTTGAAAATTGACATTCCTTGACCCCGAGAAACTGACTCGCGAGTCGATTTGACACCGGCGGAGTTTAGCTCTACATAGAGGCGAAACTAAAAATTCGCACCAATCTTATAGGAAAACGGAGGCTTTATTGAGCCGTACTTGTTTCTCTCTCTGACCGCGGATTGGCTATATCTGCCAAGTTTTTCTTGTGCACGCACTTTTATTTTATTTTATTTTCCCTGTTGTTTTAATCGTTATTGTTTATTTTGTTGTTTTATTTTTGTTGTTTATTTGATATTCTATTTTATTATTTTGCACACACCTTTTACACTGTGTGCAAGCCGTGTCGCTTTTTTACAATTTTATTTAATTTACTGACGCACTCCACCACAATGTTAGCGAGAACGCCGGCGAAACCTTCCCAGGAAATGGAATCGCAAAAAACACCAACAAAGGCGCAAACGCCCCCGGCGAAAACATCCCCGCCCAAGACACAAACGATAGTGTCTAAAGTAAGACGCAGCTTCGAGACGCTCGAGGCGACTCCGTCCACCAGCAAACAAGACGTGCAAGTTCAACCGAGAAAAGTCTTGACCCCGTCCTCCAGCAAACTGGAAATCCCTGCTCAATCTGAGCAGGTTCCGCTTAGTCGCCTGGCTGAAGCCAGAGCCAGCGTTATAAGGGCAAGGACAAACATGAACAACTCGCGAAACACGAGGACAGACATAAAGAAAAATGTCATGGAGGCGGTGGAAAAACTATTTGAACTGGTGAAAGAAGCTGAAAGCGAGTTGAAAAAACTTAAAAAGACCGGGGATGTAACGGTGCCGGATAGTCAAACATCCAAACAAATAACGCCAGAAAAGATGAGTCCCAAGGAGTCTCCAGAAAATAACAGTTACATTATATTGCAACTGAGAGAACAGAGTCGCTTACTTAAAGAAAATGGGAAGAAGATCGATGACCTGAAAGAGAAAATGGAGCAACAGCATCAGCAGGTCATAAACACGAAAACCTATGCGGAAACCGCAGCGGCCAGACCCGCCTCTTATTCAATGCCGCAAAACACCCTGCACTCAGTGGTCGTTACGTCGCAAGACGAGCGCGACACTGGAGACCAGGTGCTGACAAAGGTCAGAGAGGCGGTAAATGCGAAAGAAGGCTGGGTCAGAGTTGAAAGGACCCGTAAAGGCAAGGACCGCAAGGTAATAATGAGTTGCAACTCAGAAGAAGAAAGACAGAAGGTCAAGCGCAGGCTCGAGAAATCCGGCAAAAATTTGATCGTGGAAGAGGTGAAAAACCGCGACCCCCTCCTGAGGCTCGCGGATGTCCTGGCGGTTAACACCGATGCGGAAGTGCTTAAAGCCTTCAGGCGGCAAAACCAGGACATCTTCCGCGATCTTAAGGACGGAGAAGATAGGCTGGGGATCAAATACAGGAGGAAGGCTCGAAACCCACACACGAGCCACATAGTGCTCAGTGTATCCCCAGTCATCTGGAAACGAGCAACTGAGATCGGAGCGGTCTATATCGATCTTCAGAGGATAAGAGTGATGGACGAATCACCGCTGGTGCAATGCTCGCGATGCCTGGGTTACGGCCACAGCAAGAAATACTGCACAGCCACAGCGGACCTCTGCAGCCACTGCGGCGGACCGCACCTCAAGGCGCAGTGCACGGAATGGCTGTCAGGCACTGAGCCAACCTGTAGAAACTGCACAGCGGCAAACCTCATGCGCAATGACCACAACGCATTTGACACTGAATGCCCGATCCGTAAGAAACGAGATGCAATAGCTCGGATGTCCGTAGCATATTGCTAAAGTTGTCCCAAAGAATACTCCGGCGTCAAAGATAGCAAGACCATACCGAGTGGCCCAAGCTAACCTCCAGAGAAAGGAACTGGCAACCACCGAACTCTTTTTAGAGGCCAGTGAACATAAGATCGCGTGGGCACTGATTCAGGAGCCATATGTGGGAGGAGCTCGGAGTATGAAGAGCTACCGTGGTGCGAGACTCTACCAGTGCGAGGTTAATGGAAGTGGGAGGGTTAAGGCGGCAATCGCCGTCTTTGATGATGACTTAGACGTCATCCCCTACCCGAAACTCACCACAAACAACATCGTTGTGGTGGGGATCCGGACCAAAGCCTGGGAAATCGTAGTAGTCTCCTATTACTTCGAGCCAGACCAACCCATAGGGCCATACCTGGACCAACTGACGCTGATAAAAAGAGAAGTGGCCACCGGTAGATTGCTCATAGGGGGCGACGCCAACGCGAAGAGTACCTGGTGGGGTAGCACGTCAGAAGACCCCAGGGGAGCAGAGATGCTTGGTACCCTGGACGAGTTAGAGCTCCAGGTACTGAACACTGGAGATACGCCCACCTTTGATACGATCAGAGGAGGGAGAGTCTTGAAGAGCCATGTGGATGTCACGGCATGTTCGCTGGACTTGCTTGACCTGGTGGATGGCTGGCGGGTCGACACTCACGCAACGAGCTCGGACCATAACACCATATTTTTTAACATTAAAATGCAAAGGGATAAAGGGACAACTATTATTAGAACCACTCGAAAATACAAAACTAAAAAAGCAGATTGGGGTAAATTCGGGGATAAAATCAAACAATTTAAACTAGAAAATAACATTAATTTAGAAAACGTTAATAAATTAACCAATAAGAAAGAATTAGAAAATATGGTCATAAAATATCAAGAGGGAATTGGAAAAGCGTGTGAGAACGCAATCCCCAAAATAAACAGTAAAGTAAAACTTAATATACCATGGTGGTCTGACGAGCTCGCGGCGATGAAACGGGAAGTCGCTAGGCGGAAGAACCGCATCCGTAATGCCGCACCGGTCCGAAGAGCGATGGTCGTTGACGCGTACCTGGAAGCAAAGGAGGAATATGAGAGCAAGGTCAAACAAGCCCAAACCACCAGTTGGAAGGAGTTCTGTGGGAAACAGGACCGCGAAGGAGTATGGGAAGGAATTTATAGAGTGATCGGGAGGACCGCCAGGAGAAAAGAAGACCTGACCCTATCTAACGATGGTGCATTCCTTAACCCAAAGGAATCGGCAGCCCTGCTCGCCGACACTTTCTATCCCAAGGACACAGCAGAGGAGGATAACGAAGACCACAGGTTCATTAGGGAAGCTGCCAATCGGGTAAATGATTGGAAGCATGATGAATATCATGACCCACCATTTACGCCGCTGGAGCTTAAGACAGCCGTGGAACTTTTCAACCCAAAGAAGGCCCCCGGATCGGATGGATTCACGTCGGACATCTGCTGTCGAGCAATCCACCAGGACCCGGACACATTCCTTGCCCTTTACAACAAGTGCCTAGAACTGGCACATTTCCCGGAAATCTGGAAAGAGGCTACGGTGGTTGTCCTCAGAAAACCGGGCAAGGATAATTATTTGAGCCCCAAGTCCTATAGACCGATAGGTCTACTGCCGGTCTTGGGGAAGGTCCTGGAGAGGATGGTAGTAACGCGAATCAAGTGGCAACTGGTGCCGCGGCTCAGTACTCGCCAGTTTGGCTTTATGCCCCAGAGGAGCACCGAGGACGCCCTCTATACGCTAATAAATCACGTGAAGGACAAGTTGAGGCTGAAGAAGCTAATTGTCCTGGTGTCGTTGGATATAGAGGGCGCCTTCGATAGCGCATGGTGGCCAGCAATCAAAGTCAGGCTGGCAGAGGAAAAGTGCCCGGTAAATATCAGGAGGCTAATTGATAGTTATCTCGATGGCAGAAGAGTAAGGGTGAGATATGCCGGGGCAGAATGCACAAAAGAGACAAATAAAGGCTGTGTTCAAGGGTCAATTGGCGGTCCTATATTCTGGAATGTCTTATTGGATCCACTGCTCCAGGAATTGGAAAAAAGGGGACTATTCGTGCAGGCTTTCGCGGATGATATCGTGCTCGTGGTAGACGGTGATACGGCAACTGAGGTAACTAGGGTAACCAATGCAGCCCTCGCCCATGTTCAGAGCTGGGGAGTCCGAAATAAGCTAAGGTTTGCACCGCACAAAACCTGTGCGATGGTCATAACCAACAAGCTTAAGTACGACTCTCCAGCCCTGAGCATGGCCGGGGTCGACATTGGTTTGGTTAACAGCATGAAGCTGCTAGGTCTCACCATAGATAATAAATTAACTTTTAATGAGCACACGGCTAATGTTTGCAAGAAGGCAGCCGAAATTTACAAACAGCTTTCCCGAGCGGCTAAGGCTAGTTGGGGGCTGAATAGGGAGGTCATCCGCATAATTTATACTGCCACGATAGAGCCGATAGTCACCTACGCGGCTGCCGCCTGGGCTCCCGCCACGAAAAAGCTGGGAATACGGAAGAAGCTTAGCTCGGTCCAAAGAGGCCTCGTCCAGAAGCTCTGCAAGTCTTACCGTACAGTCTCTCTAAACTCGGCACTGGTACTGTCTGGAATACTACCTCTAGACCTACGCATACAGGAGGCAGCCGCCCTGTATGAAGCAAGGAGAGGGTCGTCCCAGTTTGTGCCAGGAGACCGGGAGATTGAAAGTATGGTAAGATTTGCAGAAGCCCCTCACCCAGCAAAGCAAATGCCCCTGGAGTTCGTGTGCCTAGCTGATCACCAGCAGGTAGACGAAAACAATGTGCAGGCAGTGCGAATCTTCACTGACGGCAGCAAGATTGAGGGAAAGGTTGGAGCCGCATTATCCTTATGGGATAATGAAGGCGAAATCAAGAACCTCAAACTTAGCCTCGCCGCGTACTGCACAGTCTACCAGGCGGAACTCTTGGCCATTTGTAAAGCGACAGACGTGGTCCTCAAGCGCAAAGAGACGAGCTATGGTTTGTATAGCGACTCAATGTCAGCATTGCAGACGCTTGCAAACCATGGCTCTCTCCATCCCCTGGCAGTCCGTGCACGAGCCAATTTGGCCCAGGCAATGGACCAAAGTAAAGATATATCTTTATTTTGGATCAAGGCACACGCGGATCTGCCGGGGAATGAACGCGCGGACGAGCTGGCGAAGGAGGCAGCATTGACGTCACGGAGGAAGCCAGACTACGACCTGTGTCCGATTTCATTCATCAGAAGTAAGATCCGCATGGGATCGCTCGATGAATGGAATCGGAGGTATGTGTCGGGCGAGACGGCCTCGGTGACGAAAATGTTTCTTCCAGACGCCAAAGCAGCCTTCCGTATTGTAAAACAGGTGCAGCCGACGGGTGTACTGACGCAAGTGCTGACGGGGCACGGTGGGTTCTCTGAGTACCTACACCGTTTCCGGTGTAAGGCGAGCCCATCGTGCATCTGCGATCCAAGTGTGGATGAGACCATCCAGCATCTACTTTTGGATTGCCCCGTACACTCCATCGAGCGATTCAATCTGGAGCAGAAAATAGGCATGAAGTTGACTAGAAGCAGCATAGGGGAAATTTTTGGTGGAAAGCACAGAAACGAGTTAATATATTACTGCCTAAGTATAGCATCAACGGTCGTAGAGAGAAATAAAACGGCATGAAAATCTATGTTTCATAGAATATTAGTATATATTATTATGTTAACATAGGATTAAATATTGTGAATAAAATAGCTGTAATTAAGACAAATTTAAGTAGTTGCAAAACATGTAATAGAATTAAATTATAGCAATTAAGCATTAGTATAATAATTAGTAGTAATTATAGTATAAGCAAATTGTATATTGCTTTTATACGCATTAATTTAGTAAGATAGACGTGTTTTAAGTACAAAATGTAAAAAATAACAAAAAGAAATGAAAAAATGTGTCGGATAGGGTTATTTTCCCCAATGCTCTAAAAGTAATAATAAATATAAGACAAAGAGAATAGTTAATAAAATGGGAATCCCACCCATGGAAATGAGAGATATGCATGCAAGAAAGATCTAGTATGAAGAATGGAAGTGCGAGAGGCATAAAAGTGAGAACTGGCATGAATGAGTTTGGAATAGACTAGGCGCCAATTACGTTGGTGGAGAAAGATAAAAAAAAAAAAAAAAAAAAAAAAAAAAAAAAAAAAAAAAAAAAAAAAAAAAAAAAACCTAACCTAACTAACCTAACCTAACCTAACCTAACCTAAAAACCTAACCTAACCTAACCTAAAACCTAACCTAACCTGAACCTAACCTAACCTAACCTAACCTAACCTAACCTAACCTAACCTAAATGTGGTTGTAACCTACCCAACCTAACCTAAACCTAACCTAACCTAAACCTACCTAACCTAACCTAACCTAACCTAACCTAACCTAACCTAACCTAACCTAACCTAACCTAACCTAACCTAACCTAACCTAACCTAACCTAACCTAACCTAACCTAACCTAACCCATCGATATCTTTGTAACTATAAGTGCGATTTTGAAGCTGTTTTCAGCTCAATAGACCTAAAAAGGCGGACGCCTATCATTTGACACTAATCGCAACCCCTAAATCTCAACCCTTACCCGTATTCTGCATTTTAGCCATTTTCTTCAAAATTTTAGCACATTTAATTCTATAACTTCGCCAGTTTTTAATCTAAATTCACCGTTTCAAATTTAAAATAGTCTCAGCCACCGCCCTCAAATATTCCAGTGACCAGGACCGCTTTCCGTGGCCGTAGCTCCGGAGTGGGGGTGGAAAACACTAATTTTCACTTAAAAAACTGGTTTTTTGGCCTTAACTCAAAATTTTTGCTCTTGTTATAAAAAATTTTATTTCATATTCGAGTAGCCCGCGCTGAGCCCGATCTATCGATACCTCGCACGACCGGCTAGCTCGCAAAAAATTTTCCACATTTTTTCCAAAATTCCGTCTAAGTCCAAAAATTGATATACTGGATAAGGTTTTTTAGAAAAGTATCGATATCTTTGTAACTATAAGTGCGATTTTGAAGCTGTTTTCAGCTCAATAGACCTAAAAAGGCGGACGCCTATCATTTGACACTAATCGCAACCCCTAAATCTCAACCCTTACCCGTATTCTGCATTTTAGCCATTTTCTTCAAAATTTTAGCACATTTAATTCTATAACTTCGCCAGTTTTTAATCTAAATTCACCGTTTCAAATTTAAAATAGTCTCAGCCACCGCCCTCAAATATTCCAGTGACCAGGACCGCTTTCCGTGGCCGTAGCTCCGGAGTGGGGGTGGAAAACACTAATTTTCACTTAAAAAACTGGTTTTTTGGCCTTAACTCAAAATTTTTGCTCTTGTTATAAAAAATTTTATTTCATATTCGAGTAGCCCGCGCTGAGCCCGATCTATCGATACCTCGCACGACCGGCTAGCTCGCAAAAAATTTTCCACATTTTTTCCAAAATTCCGTCTAAGTCCAAAAATTGATATACTGGATAAGGTTTTTTAGAAAAGTATCGATATCTTTGTAACTATAAGTGCGATTTTGAAGCTGTTTTCAGCTCAATAGACCTAAAAAGGCGGACGCCTATCATTTGACACTAATCGCAACCCCTAAATCTCAACCCTTACCCGTATTCTGCATTTTAGCCATTTTTTCAAAATTTTAGCACATTTAATTCTATAACTTCGCCAGTTTTTAATCTAAATTCACCGTTTCAAATTTAAAATAGTCTCAGCCACCGCCCTCAAATATTCCAGTGACCAGGACCGCTTTCCGTGGCCGTAGCTCCGGAGTGGGGGTGGAAAACACTAATTTTCACTTAAAAAACTGGTTTTTTGGCCTTAACTCAAAATTTTTGCTCTTGTTATAAAAAATTTTATTTCATATTCGAGTAGCCCGCGCTGAGCCCGATCTATCGATACCTCGCACGACCGGCTAGCTCGCAAAAAATTTTCCACATTTTTTCCAAAATTCCGTCTAAGTCCAAAAATTGATATACTGGATAAGGTTTTTTAGAAAAGTATCGATATCTTTGTAACTATAAGTGCGATTTTGAAGCTGTTTTCAGCTCAATAGACCTAAAAAGGCGGACGCCTATCATTTGACACTAATCGCAACCCCTAAATCTCAACCCTTACCCGTATTCTGCATTTTAGCCATTTTCTTCAAAATTTTAGCACATTTAATTCTATAACTTCGCCAGTTTTTAATCTAAATTCACCGTTTCAAATTTAAAATAGTCTCAGCCACCGCCCTCAAATATTCCAGTGACCAGGACCGCTTTCCGTGGCCGTAGCTCCGGAGTGGGGGTGGAAAACACTAATTTTCACTTAAAAAACTGGTTTTTTGGCCTTAACTCAAAATTTTTGCTCTTGTTATAAAAAATTTTATTTCATATTCGAGTAGCCCGCGCTGAGCCCGATCTATCGATACCTCGCACGACCGGCTAGCTCGCAAAAAATTTTCCACATTTTTTCCAAAATTCCGTCTAAGTCCAAAAATTGATATACTGGATAAGGTTTTTTAGAAAAGTATCGATATCTTTGTAACTATAAGTGCGATTTTGAAGCTGTTTTCAGCTCAATAGACCTAAAAAGGCGGACGCCTATCATTTGACACTAATCGCAACCCCTAAATCTCAACCCTTACCCGTATTCTGCATTTTAGCCATTTTCTTCAAAATTTTAGCACATTTAATTCTATAACTTCGCCAGTTTTTAATCTAAATTCACCGTTTCAAATTTAAAATAGTCTCAGCCACCGCCCTCAAATATTCCAGTGACCAGGACCGCTTTCCGTGGCCGTAGCTCCGGAGTGGGGGTGGAAAACACTAATTTTCACTTAAAAAACTGGTTTTTTGGCCTTAACTCAAAATTTTTGCTCTTGTTATAAAAAATTTTATTTCATATTCGAGTAGCCCGCGCTGAGCCCGATCTATCGATACCTCGCACGACCGGCTAGCTCGCAAAAAATTTTCCCCACCCACCCGCCCATTGGCCTATAGGTAGGAGGGAAAACTTTATTTTGACAAAAAATTTTTTCTTGTCGATTTATTTTCTTCGTCCATTAATAAGGTAGACAGTCGCAATAAGCGCGGTCAGGGTCTGATTTTAGGGAAACTACATTAGTTTTAATTATTTTAAATAAAAATTGACTTTAGACATAGATCCCTTATAGGGACGTATTTTAATTCGTTTTGACTTATTTGTATTTCTTTATTAAATCGCAT
This sequence comes from Agrotis segetum, assembly GCA_036375495.1. Lineage (NCBI taxonomy): Eukaryota > Metazoa > Arthropoda > Insecta > Lepidoptera > Noctuidae > Agrotis > Agrotis segetum. Next base: position 91,055 of record JAQSVV010000683.1, on the reverse strand, counting down.
ATTTATTCTGACTGTATCCCCCCTCTACAGGGATACAGATTCAGTATTGATTATCATATTTTTCTTCTTTTCAGGAAGTGAAGGGTCCAGTGTCCTACCCTCTCTCTCCCAGCAGATACATCGCTATCAGTAACCTCGTTCCAAGGTTCATATTATATTATCTGCTTCTCCACGCCAAACCATGTACCGCACCCCAGTTGTTCCCACTAAGACTCAGAGCTCCGGGGGCTCGCCGAGATCGGTGGAGTATGTGGGGCCGCCACCCACGGAGGCCAGGAGGGGAATCTCGTTCGGAGAAAACAGTCCTCCGCCCCCCCAGACCGGCCTCCACGCTCCGGCGACGCGGCGAGTAACCGTAGAAGCTCCCAAAACGCTCAAGAAGTCTGGGGTTGGGCACCGCGGCCGTGTTGAGGAGGCGAGAGCTTGCCTGAGCAAGGCAAAAGTCAACTTGGGCAACTCTCGCAACCTTAGGACCGACATTAAGGCTGCGGTGCTCGAAGCCATAAACAGGCTCTTTGAGCTGGTAAAAGAGTCGGAGCTTGACCGGACTCCCTCCATCCCTACTACCATACCGGTACCTGCCTCCACTGCCAACCATAGTCCGGACCCCGTTTCGAGTAACGTTCACGCTGGTCAGACTGAACTCCTAAACGCCATCAAGGAGCATATCTCGGAGCTGAGAGACAACTCCAAGAAATTGGACTCGCTCCGAGACAGTCTGACCAGCGGGATGAAGGTGGGGGAGACAACCTACGCGAGTGTAGCAGCAAACACGAAGAGCCATACTGGGACACTCGTCCCGGAGCGAACGACGCTGCACTCGGTGATTGTCTCCTCGACAGTCGAGATGGAAACGGGGGACGACATCCTCGAGAAGGTCAGGAAAGCAGTGGACGCAAAGGAAGGCTGGGTACGGGTGGATAGAGTCCGGAAAGCCAAAGATAGAAAAATCATACTGGGATGCGAAACAATAGAGGAGAGGGCAAAACTCCGTAAGCGACTCAGTGAGGCCGGGGGGAACCTCGTCGTCGAGGAGGTGAAAAACCGTAACCCGCTTCTGGTTCTTAGGGACGTACTTTCAGTCCATAGTGATGAGGAAGTTCTTACAGCCCTTAGGAACCAGAACCGGGAGGTATTCCACGGCCTCGGGGACGAGGAGCAGAAAATGTGTGTTCGGTTCAGGAAGAAGTCCCGTAATCCCCATGTAACTAGCATTGTGCTGAGTGTTTCCCCCGCAGTCTGGGGACGGGCACTCGAAGGAGGCAAGCTTAGGATTGACCTCCAGAGAGTGCGAGTCGAAGACCAGACACCCCTGGTGCAGTGCACGCGCTGCTTAGCATATGGTCACGGCAAGCGTCTTTGCACAGAGCCGGTTGACCTATGCAGCCACTGCGGCGGCCCACATCTTAGTGTGGACTGCCCTAAAAAGCAGAGCGGCCAACCAGCAATGTGCGTGAACTGCGCCAGGGCAAAGCGGGAGGAGCACTCACACAATGCTTTTAGTAGTGAGTGCCCAGTGCGTGGGAAGTGGGACGCGTTTGCGAGAGCTGCGATATCATACTGCTAAAGGCGTCGATGCGCCCACTCCCACGTACAGAGAGAAGACCAACTCGACACAGCCTAAAAGCAGACGCACAGAGCGAACCATAGGGGTTGGCTCATTAATATGTATTAATTGGGGTCACTTTCGTGAGAAATTGGCAAAAATTGTGCTGCGTTGTGGGTCAATCCTCGTGAAAGCGCTGAGTTGTGTCGAGTTGGAAGAAGCTCTATTTGACTGGCTGTTGTTCTGTGCCTGTCCCAAAAGTAGTACAAATTTGACTAATATAATAAAGTATATTTTGCAAATATTGGCAACCGGAGGGACGACACTATTAGCAGCAGTCAGTCAAATGGATGCGAAGAAAAACGGGCAAAAAAGGAAAAAGTCAAGAAGAATAAGTAAAAAGATAATTGGGTAAAAAATAGTCTAAGAAATGAAACAGCTGTACTCTCTAGAAAAACAAATATTAAACTAAAACAAAAAAAAAGGAAGCAATTAAAATAAAGTAACCAAAAATTGGAATTAAACATTTAGAAAATCAAAGAAAAACGAAGAAATAGATAATAACCAAAAAGTAGAAAAACTGAACAAAACACAAAAGGCTGCATGAACCGACACCAAACATTGTGTAAAGAAACTGCCAAACCCGGAAACTAAGGACTCTGCAAAATTTCAGCAGAGGGACACTGGCAGGGCAGGAGTGGGTTTTAGTGGGTTCGAGTCCCACACTACCTCGACTGTCTCATGGTCTCAGTGAGACGGTGAGACAGCCGGGGTGTCCGTGGGGATTTCCCACTCCTGCCTCAACAAAAAAAAAAAAAAAAAAAAAAAAAAAAAAAAAAAAAAAAACCTAACCTAACCTAACCTAACCTAACCTAACCTAACCTAACCTAACCTAACCTAACCTAACCTACCTAACCTAACCTAACCTAACCTAACCTAACCTAACCTAACCTAACCTAACCTAACCTAACCTAACCTAACCTAACCTAACCTAACCTAACCTAACCTAACCTAACCTAACCTAACCTAACCTAACCTAACCTAACCTAACCTAACCTAACCTAACCTAACCTAACCTAACCTAACCTAACCTAACCTAACCTAACCTAACCTAACCTAACCTAACCTAACCTAACCTAACCTAACCTAACCTAACCTAACCTAACCTAACCTAACCTAACCTAACCTAACCTAACCTAACCTAACCTAACCTAACCTAACCTAACCTAACCTAACCTAACCTAACCTAACCTAACCTAACCTAACCTAACCTAACCTAACCTAACCTAACCTAACCTAACCTAACCTAACCTAACCTAACCTAACCTAACCTAACCTAACCTAACCTAACCTAACCTAACCTAACCTAACCTAACCTAACCTAACCTAACCTAACCTAACCTAACCTAACCTAACCTAACCTAACCTAACCTAACCTAACCTAACCTAACCTAACCTAACCTAACCTAACCTAACCTAACCTAACCTAACCTAACCTAACCTAACCTAACCTAACCTAACCTAACCTAACCTAACCTAACCTAACCTAACCTAACCTAACCTAACCTAACCTAACCTAACCTAACCTAACCTAACCTAAAGAACCTAACCTAACCTAACCTAACCTAACCTAACCTAACCTAACCTAACCTAACCTAACCTAACCTAACCTAACCTAACCTAACCTAACCTAACCTAACCTAACCTAACCTAACCTAACCTAACCTAACCTAACCTAACCTAACCTAACCTAACCTAACCTAACCTAACCTAACCTAACCTAACCTAACCTAACCTAACCTAACCTAACCTAACCTAACCTAACCTAACCTAACCTAACCTAACCTAACCTAACCTAACCTAACCTAACCTAACCTAACCTAACCTAACCTAACCTAACCTAACCTAACCTAACCTAACCTAACCTAACCTAACCTAACCTAACCTAACCTAACCTAACCTAACCTAACCTAACCTAACCTAACCTAACCTAACCTAACCTAACCTAACCTAACCTAACCTAACCTAACCTAACCTAACCTAACCTAACCTAACCTAACCTAACCTAACCTAACCTAACCTAACCTAACCTAACCTAACCTAAACCTGACCTAAACCTGACCTAAACCTGACCTAAACCTGACCTAAACCTGACCTAAACCTGACCTAAACCTGACCTAAACCTGACCTAAACCTGACCTAAACCTGACCTAAACCTGACCTAAACCTGACCTAAACCTGACCTAAACCTGAATTTGCATGCGGCTTAATTTATCGAGTACTGTGATGGCGTGTGCTGCGTGATACAGCGACTACTGTAGCTGTCTTATTAATAATTATAGTCTGTCCCTGTAATTTGAGGTTTTAAAAAAAAAGTCACGATATTTAGACAAAATAAACAATACGTGATCTTACCTCAATGTTTCAAAACCCATTTCAAACACATGACATCAACAAATAATGCTCAAACAAGTCGTCTTTCCATAAAACTTGTTGAAAGAGATTAATACACGAACGCACCCGACAAACAAAATTGCCGCATTTTAAAACATAAATTTTTTTCGACGCAAGCAGTGTTCATTTCTCATCGAAATGCTTTCTGTTAAACTTAAATTTATACCCGACTATGGCAAAACCAAAAGGAGGGTTAAGATTATAACCGGTATTTTAAATGTAAATATTTACCTACTTATGTTTGTTTATTCCCTCATAACTTCTAAACTATTTATCATACACGTCGCAGGCAATCGCCGTTCACCGTAGCTTGCGAACGGCGAGTAATGGGAGACTCAATATCTGATCATGGACCATGGCCATGGTGGACCATGGTGTCAACAACGCCGAAACTTGGTTCAATTATTTTTCATGCTCCTGAGCTGGTTATAGTATACTTTTCATTACGCTACAATCAATAGGAGCAAATCAGTGAAGGGAAATGTTACTCCGTGCACGCTAATCTTCGGAAATACACATAGTGGTCGAATTTGTTTGTTTTTTTTTTTTTTACCTATTAAGTTTGCAACACTTAGGATATAGTTTATCTTGAAAACTTGAACACCTGATGCAGAATTGCAATAGATCAGCTAAACTATAAGAGACACAATAATTGCGCCGCGTCATAGCACAATTTGTTCCACGAGATGAGCATTTTCTGCTGAGAAAATAAATTTAAAGATATGGAACACTTGATGTGGAACTCCAAGAGCCCAGCTACACTATAACACAGTTATGACGTCTTAGCAAGAGTTGTTCAGCCTCATGAGCACTCCCTGTTGTCGTATAAAAACTGAAGATCTGGAACACCAGATGTGGAACTCCAAGAGCCTAGCTACACTATAACATATATAAAAATGATATGTTTAGTCTGATGGGCATTTCCTGTTGACTTACAAAAATGAAAGATCTGAAACGTCTGGAATCGTCATGCGCGTCCCGTTGTTTTCCCGTCCCCAGGTTCTAAAATTCGACACCAGACGATTCAGATCTTTGATTTTGACGACCCCGTTGCCGCTGGCATAAGCAACAGGATTCGCGTACGAAGTCGCGGGCAGAAGCTATTTTATAAAAAGATGCAAAGGACATTTATTATGTGAATAAGATACCCTCTATCTACAACAATGTAAGTATGTGAAGTAATAAAAGTTAGCCCCGAACACCATTTTTAGGGTACCGTCAAATTGCAAAAAACGGAACCCTTGTAGATTCGTAATGTCTGTCTGTCCATTCGTATGTCACAGCCACTTTTATTCGAAAGTTTAAGGATTTATTTTCATTAGGATTTTCACACAAAAATTAACAAAATTGGGGGTTTCCCATACTTAGAGCGACTTTTACTAAGCAGTTAAACATGAATTTTATTTAAGCACAATATTCTGTTTAACTACACAAGTTATTAATTACGAATTAATATGAGTTACGAATTAACTCATGGTTACTGATTATGTTATTTAAAGAGTTTTGCATTCCCTTTCTTAAATACATTGGTATAATATTATAACAGAACAAACACAAAAAGGAACTAAAATCATGAATCTTTACATCTTCTTTATCTTTACATAAGTATAATAAAATCGTAGAGTTGTCATTCCTGTACATTGAATATTTTTTTCTTTTTGTATTTTTTTCGAGATAAGGGATCGATTCTGATGCCAAATCAACTTTTTTTTTTCGAAATTTTTCATATTTTGTTTTATTTGATCTATCTCTTAAACTACTCTAAAGTTGTCCTCCTAGTAATATGCTTCTGTTAATAGGCTATGTATTATTACGCTATTTTTTCTGGGAGATAAGCAATTATGAATTTTGTTGTTTTTAAGTGTTTGTTGATAGTTGGAAGCTAAACCACTGGATATTATTTAGTCAATTTTTCCTCAAATATTCCTTAAACAGTGGTGTGTTAAATAATGTGTGAGTTAAACAGTGTGTGGAGCAATGGTGGCCCAGTGGTATCGGCCCCGACTTACGAGTTGTAGGTCGTGGGTTCGAATTCCGGCAGGCGCATTACTTTGTGTAATTTATTCCATCACCACTGCTCTCAAAACGGTGAAGGAAAACATCGTGAGGAAACCGGCATATCCTAGAACCAAAAATTCGAAGACATATGACATCTACCAATCCGCACTGGGCCCGTAAAGGAAGACAAGTGAAACAAGCGAGGGCTATTGACACACTGGTTTATTAGCTGTTGGACACAGCGCGGGCGCAGCCACGCACACATAGATATTAGGTATAAGTACACATACACAACAATCCCTCCCCCTATTTAACATAAATAGAAAATCACAAAATATTTCTAAAAGAACTGTTTATTATCGACCCTGGGTATGTCTCGCAACAGTTTGCTAGAACATCTCGAATCCTGGGGAGAAGGTGAGGATGACAATTCCACCTCGTTCCTTTTTCCCTCCCCACTACCAGGCGACTGAGAACCCCTGGGTTCACTGTCCGACAGGGCATCATCCAAATCCACTGGTGAAGACATATCTTTATATAAAACTATTTGATTTTTGTGTTTTTTGACATCAGAAGAAGTGACATGGTCTTTGATCAAATATAGCACTTTACCGAGTCTTTTGATAACAGTACCTTTACACCACATATATTTACAATTGTTCATATATTTTTTAAACATGACATCATCACCCGGCTTAAACACTTGGTTGTTATTGCCACCATAGCACTTAATTTGCGAGCACTGCTTTTGTTTAACATCGTCAATAAGTGATGTGAGTGGGGTCGACGTTAAATTTGGATGAAGTAAATCCAGACGTGTTCTTAGCTTTCGCCCGAACACCAACTCAGCTGGCGAGAAACCCGTGACAGAATGCAGTGAATTCCTATAGTCGAATAAATATTTTAATAATTTTAGTCTACACTCATTCCTATTGCGAGAACTTAATACACTTGATTTTATACCCTTTTTTACAATTTTTACAAAACTTTCCGCTTGTCCATTACTAGCAGGGTTGTATGGGGGTGATGTAAGGTGAGTAATCCCATTTAATAAGCAAAATTTCGCAAATTCAGCTGATGTAAACGCAGTACCGTTATCGCTCACGATTGTGTGCGGTAATCCGTATTTAGACATAAAATCGTAAAGTTTTTCAACAACGGCCGCCGAGGTGGTAGAAGTCGTGACGTCATACACTTCTAACCATTTGGTGTGAGCATCTACCACTACCAAGAACATTTGATTATTCAACGGCCCAAGAAAATCTACGTGTAACCTATGGAACGGTGCATGGGGAAACTTCCAGGGTGCTAGCGGCGCCCGGGGCGGCGACGGCCGCAGTTGTTTGCATATTTCGCATGAGTAAATCATTTTTTCTAACGCCGCATCTATGCCCGGGAAGCAAACCCGTGACCTAGCCTCTGATTTCGTTTTTACAACGCCTAAGTGCGAGCTATGTAACTCTGATAAAACCTTCGAGCGCAAAGATTCGGGTAGTACCACCTTATGGCCCCTCATTAAACAACCATCTTCATAAGATAATTGCGTCTTACACAATTGATAGGGTTTCAACTGTGAATTCACTATTTTGTTAGGCCAACCGTTTTGAACATATTTTACAACTAACGGTAATACCTTATCCTCGCTAGTAGCCTTGCGTAACTCCTTTAAGGTCAACGGCATGTCGCCTTCGATAACAAAGTTTACGTATGATGCGCGATCAATGGGAGCGGCGGCTGCGGCGGCGTGTGCGCCGATGTCGTCTCCCCCACCCTCGGCGCGAACACGCCCTGACTCACACTGTAAACTCGCGCGAGAAAGGTAATCGGCGTTGTTATCAGCACTGCGAACATACTCAATTAAATAATTATACGCTCCTAAAAACATCGCGTATCTCTGCAATCTATTAGCGGACACTTCCGGTATACCTTTATGTGGGCCGAAAATAGATATTAATGGCTTATGGTCCGTGCGTAATATAAAAGGATCTGATCTGCCATAAAATATAAATACTGATGGAACCGACGTACTCCAAATATTATTGCAGTCGCCTCCTTCTGTATCTGCGAGTAATTTTTTTCAGCCGAGTTCAACGAACGGGAAGCGAATGCGACCGGGCGCTCTAAACCATCCTTATCTATTTGAGACAAAATAGCCCCTAAGCCACACGGAGACGCATCAACAGTCAACACTATTTTAGCATTTGGGTTAAAGTGTGTTAAAACCTGATCAGATGTCAGACATTCCTTGATTTTATCGAACGCCTGTTGATGTATCGTAGACCAGTTCCACTTTACCCCCTTTTTTAAAAAGGTCATACAAAGAACTCAGGATACAGGATGCTCCAGGTACGAAATTCCTGTAGTAATTTACAAGTCCTAAAAATGATTGCAGGGTATTCACATCAGAAGGAACGGGAGCATCAGCTATAGCTTTCACCTTTGCCGGATCTTTCTGTAATCCATCCTTGTTTATTATGTAACCTAAGTATATAATTTCGTTTTTAAAAAATTCGCATTTTTCTTTCTGAACTGTTAACCCCGCATCCTGAAGCCTTTGTAGAACTATGTTCAACATCTTCAAATGCCCCTCTGGGGTCCGGTCAGTCACTAAAATGTCGTCAAGCAGACATAAGACACCGTCTAGTCCCGAAAGCATTGTTTCCATAGCGCGTTGGAATATAGACGGGGCACTAGAGAGCCCAAACACGAGTCGAGTATAATTAAATAGACCTCGATGTGTATTGATACATGTAACCGGTTGGGACTCTTCGTCTAACAAAAATTGATTATAGGCCATTGACAAGTCAATTTTTGAAAACTGTTGACCTCCGTGCAGTCTTGAAAATAGTTCGTGTACCGTGGGTAAAGGGTATTGATCTATGATCAGCTGTTTGTTAATAGTAACTGAATAATCGGCGCACAATCTAACCGAACCGTTATGCTTAAGTACGGGAACAATAGGTGACGCGTACTCAGAGTGCGAAACCGGTTTCAGGACACCTAGATCAACTAAACGTGTTATTTCTTTGTCGACCTTATCACGTAACGCGAACGCAATGGGACGTGCTTTACAAAATATCGGTTTTACATTATCCTTTAATTTTAATTTAACACGATATTTATTAAAAGTACCCAGCTTATCAGAAAATACTTCTGAGAAACTTAATTGTAATTGATCCACCATACTCTGACCCTTCAGAAAATGACAAGGTGTTAGCTTGAGTTTAAATTTTGATATAAAATCTCTGCCTAATAACGGTGGTCCGCCATTACGAATGACGTACACATCCAGAGTGTGAGTGTGCCGCATGTACATCACTGGCAAGTTTACGTACCCTACACAATTCATAGTATTGCCGGTGTAACTAAAAAAACTTTTATTTGAATCTAGTAACGGAATATTACTGAACATGTTTTTATAAGTACTTTCGGATATAACTGACACTGCTGATCCACTGTCTATTTGAAATTGTAAATTCTTCCCATAAATTGAAACTGATTCTGTCATAGGTTCCCCACGGACTGAGCGTATGTTAAACAATGACTTACCGTCGTCGTCATCCCCGCTCACATCACCTGTTGACACGTAATTAACCTTTTTACAAACTTTACGCAGGTGACCCTTGGTGTTGCACTTATTGCATTTATAGCTTGCAAACCGACACTGGGATGACTCATGATTATTACGACCGCACACTGTACACTTTTTTTTACCGGCACTAACGGTTTTAGCACTGCTTTCTTCTTTCGCGATCTTGAACACCGGAACCTGCTGCCCGTGGACAGCCGTAGTAGCGGCGGCTCCAGCACGCGCGCATCGCACGCTCTCCGCCAGCTCCACCGCCTTGGCCAGGGTCAGCTTGTCGATGTCCTGCGCGAACAGCTTCTCCCGTTCCTGGCCCGCTACCATTCCCATGACGAATCGATCTCGTAACGCTTCCTCGACGTTACTAAACCCACAATGTGCTGTAAGTCCTCTTAGCCTGGACGCCCATTGCGTGAACGTTTCGCCCGGCTGCTGTACAGCCGCGTAAAAATTGTAACGCTCGCTGAATCCGCATATCTTTGGGATAAAATGCTCATCCAATAACTGCACTATGTCGTCATACGGTACTTCTTGGATATCCTTTGGCAGGGCCAGATCCGCTGCCAACTTGTAAGTACCGTCACTAAGTGCGCTGAGCAGGATCGCCCGTCTCTTGGCTCCAGCTGCATCATTTTTCGGGACGACGTCGTTTGCAATAAACCATTGCGTAATACGGCCTTTGTATGACTTCCATTCTTGCACGTTGTGATCGAATGTAGACAAAATTCCAAAACTATTCATTTTTCAATTATAAAATGAAGATGTGGGTAAACTCGTCGCCACTGTTAAGTACGTTAAAGGAAGACAAGTGAAACAAGCGAGGGCTATTGACACACTGATTTATTAGCTGTTGGACACAGCGCGGGCGCAGCCACGCACACATAGATATTAGGTATAAGTACACATACACAACAACTATTTTCAAAATACCGAATTTCAATAGACCGAATATTAAAAATTCCGACTTAATATATTTCCCGAAACATCAAAAACACGAATACCGAATATTAAAATTCCGATTATTGGAATTCCGATTCGGGACCGTCAGGTCGAAAAGTCCGAGTCGGGGTGCCCCAAGACACATTTTTGCTCGCTATTGCATCCTGAGTAAAAGCACCACCAAGGTAGTTCAACGGAGCCCCGTTTCACGGGGCTCCTATTTCTGTGAGCAAGGTTTAAAGTAACCTAAGACGAAGGGGATGGCGGCGTCTTACCTGTCCGAGTTGGGGTGCCCCATGTCTCAAACTCGCTTCGCTCGCTCTTGCATCCTAGGTCAATTTGTTGACTACCACTTACCAAGGTAGGTCGACAATTTAGCATAGGTATACGTTGTCAGGAGAAGAGAGAGACACGGATATAAGGTATCTTACATCCCGAATAACAGAAGAGAGCAGTTGCCGAGAAAACAATTACGTTCATATTCCAGATGGCGCCACTTACACGATCCGTATTGTTTCTCAAATTCTAAATTAACGCAAGCGAAGCCGCGGGCAAACACTAGTGTTAAATAATTTTATTTACTCTCATATCGTAAAATTGGAAATACAAAACTCAAAACGAGCTTTAAAGACTTGTTTTATACCATAGAGTATCGAAATGAAATTAAAAAAACCGGCCAAGTGCGTGTCGGGCCACGCACAGTCTAGGGTTCCGTAGTTGCCCATCAAAATACTTATGCGAACTGATTCGCTGAATTTAATTTTAAAAAGAAGAATTTTCAAAATCGGTCCAGGAGTCTTTGAGAAATCAGGGAAAATACCTAAGAAAAAAGATTACGACGAATTTAGAACCTCCTCCTTTTTTTGAAGTTAGTTAAAAATAGTTGACGATAAAAACCTACCTATCCCCAAAAAACATACTGTAAAAACATATCGATTATAGCTGTAAAAATAAAGTTGACAAACTCGCGTTTGCAGTTGAAGATCATGTTCTCCGATACATTTTGTTTAAGAAAACTTATCATCCAAGTACATTTTATAAGTTGGTCGACTATTACTTGTAAAGTTGAAAAGCCTACTTAGTCTTGATAATTTTCTTTTAAACTTTGTTATATATAGTACAATTGTGAATTTTTTCACACCCCCAAACATAACCGTTTAGCTGGTAGAGGGGGGGGGACACTCGAATCGAGCAAAATTTGGCATTTTAAAGCTTAATATTTCACAAAAGATTTTTTATCAAAAAACTGTTAATGGAAACTATCATTATTTTTTAAAGGCCTATCTAATGATACGCGAGAAAAAAAAATCCTCACTTTACGTGTAAGTACAGGAGGTACCCTAAAAAAAAAACATTTTATGAGATTTTATTTTACCACTTTTTCGGCATAACAAATCCGTATATTTACACCAAATTGCAGCTCTCTAGTACTGTGCGTCTCTGAGCTAAACTGCGGACAGACAGACGGACATGGCGAAACTATAAGGGTTCCTTGTTGACTACGGAACCCTAAAAATGAAATTATAACACTATTTCTCCAACAAAATAATGTTATACACAAAGACATTAAACTATATACGAGCAACAGACGGGACATCACGAAGAAATTTGTGATCCAAAACTTTTTACCAATAGGTAAAAAGTCCCTCAGTCTAGTAGTCACGTTGCTATGCAACGCTTAGATAGTGCTACTGACGCCCGGCATCAACGATTTTTAACCGACGAAAAAAAAGGAGGAGCTTCTCAATTCGACATGTATATATTTTTTTTTATGTACGACCACGCATAACTTTTCCTAACGAGGTCCAATTTCAAAAATTCTTTTTTTTTGTCATGTCAATTTTCCCAATGCCCCCGCTCTATAGGTTCTTTTAAATCTCTTTGGTTATACCTAATATTTTTTTTATCTTTTGAATACAGATCTTTAAAACATTTTTTTTCTGGGGCTGGGCGCGCTTTTAAAAGAACGCTTCCTTGAAATTTTGAAAACGAACGCTTTAGATTGAAACAGTTTATAACCAAATCATTTATCATTTAAGCTTTGTCAATCTTTTTATCTTTTATTTGATATTATGTTCATATTCAATGAGAGTAGATAAAGTAGTGTATGAAAATGTAACTCGTGTGAAAATATTAAAAAAGTCGCTCCGCTCGTTTTTTAAACTCATACTCGTGTATAATACCCCTCATTATGTACCAGTTACATTAACTACTATTCCAAAGTCCAGAGCTCGTATCGCTCGCTCTTGCATCCTAGGTCAAATAACATTGACCGTAATAATGGCAAACGAATGCAATATACTTGTCTCGTTCTAACTCACTCGATATTCGGCACAGATTTCTTCCAAGACGCCTTTACAATCATGGTGCGATACAGCGCGTAGGTATAGAAAAGTGTTGAAAGCAAACATGATTGTTCTCTTATCTGTTGCATATATGAGGCCAAAACTCTGTGCGGTAAAAGCCAAACAACTAAAAGGTGTTGGCTCGAAACAGTTTTGTATGCTTGTTTTCAAAATTGTACAGGACAATGTCTGTGTACTATTCAGCACCATCCAGTGTTGGGTCATATACAGGAATTGGTTTTACGCGACCCGGGTAGTAGATGTCCTACCTACCTACAAAATTCTTACCTAGTACTTAAGTAAGGTACAAATAACAACCGTGATACTGCACAAATCGTGACATGGAACGCACAAGACATAATGCAGCAACACCATGCAACACTCTAAAATGCGTTTAGTTCATTTCAAGCTTCAACATCATGGTGCAAGACAAACTTAAATTAGTGTAAATTAATCGTGTTTACAAATGAAAACATATTTAACTAAATGCGTTTAAACTTATTTTAAATATGGTTTGGTAAAAGCCGCCCTTAGAAATTAAACTCATTTCTATACTTATACTACCTAATATACTAATATAATAAAGAGGAAAACTTTGTTTGACTGTAATGTATAGGTTCAAAAACTACTGGTAGGTACGATTTCTAAAATTCTTTCAACAGTTGAAAGCTGCTTCGGTCCTGACTCCTGAGTGATATACGCAATATTTGAGCAAGCGAACGCGAAGCCGCTGGGAAAACCTATTGTAGTTTTTTCCCACGTTTTTTATAAAAGAAATTATACTTGTGGGATATCTATGGATTGGTCTTTGAAAATGAGGTTAGGGCTTTGTCAATGTTCTTGTCCTTTAACCCTCTCTTTGTCCTTGACCCCCTCATACGTTAACTGGCTTAGGACGGAAAATGTATGTGTGTGTGTAAAAACTCGCGGTCGACTCACACACGTACATTTTCCGTTCAATGAAGGCACAACGTATTAAAATAAAAATATAAGTATAAGATAGAAATATTATCATCTATTATTGCGTTTCGTAAAAGGTTTAAACAACATAAGTACATTATCAAAATCTTCTATTAATAAGGAATGATCTGGTACCTAAAGTTATTGTGCAAAATTCATAGTATGAGAACTAGGTACTTACCTACCTGCGTTTTGCTCGCACATTCACAGTATTCAATTCAACTATTCACACTGAACCAGCCAGCGCAGCGGTGTCGGCAGGCGTTTTACCACATTTGTAAGAGCCCTTAACACATCCCACTGAAGATTATTTTCATGACTAAGTATACATCATACGCTTGATTAAACACACAGGCACTATAATGATGTCTTCATGTTCCTCATTAGAATACGGTACGGATGAGATATCTTAATTTACTGACACCGATACCACTGATTAATTCATCAAAAAACACCTCTCGTTGTCACATTTCATCCTAGCTAAAGATGACAAGTTTTTACGAGAAAGTCAGGATCGCGAAATTATTGCTGAGATTGCGCAACGCACGTGCTCATCCAATGGCGCATTAACGGAGACTGGCGGACGCCGGACAGGACAGCGGGACAGCTAGGGGACACTGGAGGGGAACGAGCGCTCGCGCGGGTGCCTGCGGGGAGCGCGGGCGATGGAGGAGAGGCGCCATTCTAATCACAGCATAATTATAGATATTATTACCGTGATTCTAATACTCCATTTACACATTCGTATTCGCCAAAGGTATTCTCTATTTGCCTCGCCTCGTGCACGAATGACGCGAAGAGCTGGTCACACATTCGCGCGGTAATTCATTTTTCACATTCGCACCAGGGTTGCCAGATGCCATATAATTTTTCGTACTAGGGCTGCCAAAAATCTCTTACTTTCAATAGTTTTACTTATTCTCATAAAAATAAAATTATTATAGACCATGATTAGGTACTCTTTTTACTATAATTATTACTATTAACTAGCCTGGGGTAGATATATTCTTTAAGTTTGGGATAGTCGAATGGAAAACATTCCTCAATTTTTTTTTTTAGGGTTCCGTAGTCAACAAGGAACCCCTATAGTTTCGCCATGTCCGTCCGTCTGTCCGCAGTTTAGCTCAGAGACGCACAGTGCTAGAGAGCTGTAATTTGGTGTAAATATACGGATTTGATGTGCCGAAAAAGTGGTAAAATAAAATCTCGTAAAATATTTTTTTAGCGTGCCTTCAGTACATACAAGATTATATACACAGTATTTTTTCTCGAGTACCCCTTAGTGTGGGGTATCATTAAATAGGTCTTTAAAAAATATTGATAGCTTCCATTAACAATTTTTTGATAAAAATTCGTTTGTGAAATATTAAGCTTTAAAGTGCTTTTTGCTCGATTCGAGTGTCCCCCCCCCCCTCTACCAGCTAAACGGTTATGTTTGGGGGTGTAAAAAAATTCACAATAGTAGTATATATAACGAAGTTTAAAAGAAAATTATCATGACTAAGTAGGCTTTACAACTTTACGAGTAATAGTCGACCAACTTATAAAATGTACTTGGATAACATATTTTCTTAAACAAAATGTATCGGAGAACATGTTCTTCAACTGCAAATGTAAGTTTATCAACTTTATTTTTACGGCTTGAATATGTTTGTGTGTTTAATATGTTTTTACGGTAGGTTTTTTGGGGATAGGTAGGTTTTTATCGTCAACTATTTTTAACTAACTTCAAAAAATGGAGGAGGTTCTCAATTCGGATGTTTGTATTTTTTTTAATGTTTTTTCGGGCATGAGCATAACTCCGGCGTTTAAAAACCGATTCGAAAATTGCTTCTACAATGGTCCCATTAAAATTTTATCAAAATCGGACTAGCACTTTTTGAAAAATCAACATAAATCAACAAAAACCTAAAAAGTTTTCAACTATGTCTACACCGATTACTCCTAGGTTTCTGGTCCGATTTCGATTAATCTTTTTTTGTTCGCAACGGCATATCTGCCATTTTGATCCCATAAAAATTTCATTTAGTTCGGTGCAGTAGTTTTTATTTTTAGTAGTTCTCATTGTGTTGGTCACATACATACATGGGCGTTGTTATTACCGGTGCTACGAATTACAGTTTAGTGCACATGTAATAAAAATATGTATAACGGAGAGTTCGTTATCAGAGGGGTCGCGACATCGGAAATAACACTCACAAAATCTTTGTTAACACTTTTAATCACTTTCTACACATTCCGAATACAAAATATTCAAGGATGCCCGAGATATCGCTCGATTAAAAACTTAGGAACGCGGGAAGTTTAACATGGAGGAGCAACCAAGACGTCTACCCAGCTTGCCGGACCGATTTAAAGTGTTCACTTCACTCAACTGTCACTTCCCACCTAGCCTACCTCCCCCACAGGCTTGCCGTTGCTCCCCACGCTAACCATCCCCAAATTACCACTAATTTGACGTTCCAAAGCGTAGTCTGTCAATTCTAACTTCATAGTTACTCGAATGAGAGATAGATGGCGTTGTTCTAAACTAACAATAATCAATAGAGATTCTAAATTCTGTTTCCGTTTTGATTCCATACCAACGATAATAGATGGCGTTATTCTAAATTAACAATAATCAATAAAGATTCCAAATCGTGATTCCGTTTTGACTCCGCAGCATGATAATAGATGGCGTTATTCTAAATTATTGTGCTTCTGTGGTGATTCTGCGACATGTATTTGACAATAATTTCGGTTGAATAGTGAAACTAAAAAGGATAAAATAAAAAACTTTTTCAAAAAAATGTAACCAAAAACTTTTCTTTCGAAAGTCGGTGACAAAAAGTCAATGAAACAAAAATAAAGTCACCGACTTTCGAAAGAAAAGTTTTTTTGTAGGTTATTTTGAACTTTTTTTGTGGTTGTTTTGAATTCGGTTACATTTTTTTTTGAAAAAGTTTTTTATTAAGTGAATCTTTTTAAATTGACATGCTATTTCATTTGTTTTAATGAAATTAATGAAGTCCTTCCTTTTCCATGAAGTCGACCAGTCGCTGGTCTCTATGGTTTCGCTGCCTATACCCAAATGGCCCCCCACTCTCAACTCATCCCCACCTTTGCGTTGAAGTCCCCCATAACAACGGTGAAGTATGTTCCGGAGGTACGTATGGCCTCGGATATCTCCTCATACAATGCTTCTACTTCATCATCAGAATGTGTCGAGGTCGGCGCATATACGAATACCTGTATGACCTTCAACGAATACCGGTTGGTTATTCTGAGTGTAAGGTGTGCTACCCTACTCGACACACTGTCGACTTTCACAACGTTGTTGATGAGGGACCCGCGGACGAGAAATCCAACACCACCCTGGGATTTACGGTCTCCTTCCCGGTAGAAGAGAATGTTGCCGGAATCTAGTACTATCGTATCCTGACCCTCTCTTCGAATTTCAGATAATCCCAAGATATCCCATCGCATTTTGCTCAATTCTTCCTCCTGCTCGATAATCTTCATATCGGTCCTCAGTGTGCGGATGTTGTGTGTTGCCAGGGCCAAAGTCCGTTGGGGTAGCGGGGCATCTGCGAACCCGACTACGACAAAAACGTGCACTGAAAAGTATTAAACAAGAACAATATTAATTTGACTGTGGTCGTGTGCCACCTGTGGTTGTTTCACACAATCTTCATTAGGTAGATGGCTCACGGCCACGGCTAGCACAATATCGGTCAAATTAAAGTTGTTCTTTTTTTATTTTATACTTTTCAGTGCACGTTTTTGTCGTAGTCGGGTTTAATTATTTTTAATTTATTTCTTTTTATACTTCTCAGTGCGCGATTTTTACGATCTGTATTGTAATAAAACTACATTCCATATAAACAATCGTTTTATTTCGTCTCTATCAAAAGAAATTCGACTTATTTTCGATCGTGTCGTTTCGTCGTATAAACTATAATATGTATGTATATTATTTACAACATCGTAAAATTACGTTTTGCGGGGACCCAGGACGCCGAAAAAATATAAACGGACATTTATGGCGTCCCTGGTTCACCGTAACAAATAAATTATAAAAAGACGTGCACACCGCGGCAGCCCCCAGTACGCTGCGTGTCACGCCAGCGCCCGCCCTTGTGTGCAGGCGTGGACACGGCAGCGCAGCGTGGGCGCGGCAGTGCCTAACGCGGTGGCGGCGGGCGCGGCTTGGCCGTCGCGTACGCGATTTCCGAAAGGCGCACGTCGATGGGAGCGCGCTCATCGTAGAGCGTCGGCGCCTGCAGAATGATACCGGCCGAGCCCACCACCACGGCCAGCGTGAAGATCCACAGGAACAAGCGATCCAGAACCATCGCCACATACTTCCAGTCCTCTTTCACCTACGAAATAGAAATTCAGTGAGGTCAACACCAGTTTGATCGCACAGAACGTGGACGCCTCGAACCGCTACACTCACCCTAGTAGACTCCTCTTCCTTACGCGTTTGCTCAGCGATATAGTTGATGCCATCGATCGCCTTATTCAACTCGGGGCAGCGATGCCAGCGGCGCAGCGCGTCGCAGAGCGCGGGCGCGTCGTGCAGGCGGCACGAGCGGCACGCGCTGCACTCGCCGGCCGGCCCCGGCGAGCCCTCCTCCCACGGCGCGCTCTCGCTCACCGCCGTCACCAGCCCTGCACTGCACACTCACACTATGACTGACTGGACTGACTAGCGCGGAGGGCGGGCCACGGTGCAGTTCGCTACTCACAAGCGGCTGCGGTGCGGGTCGACGCGGTAGTGCGGGCGCCGCATGACCAGCAGGCGCGGCAGCACGTGGATGAACACGCGCCGCACCCACGGCGCCATCGTGTGAGTCTGCGGCGACCGGAAGTGCACGTTCAACACCACCACCGTCACGCATATACTGGGCCACAGCACAATTCAATATTATTCTATTATACGTACTTATATCAGGTTACTTTTTACAAGTTTCCACAAATTATAATTGTCTTTCAACACAATATCGCAGACCTAATTCAACAGTAAGATATTTTGGAAGGGTATGATCGACGTTACCATGGACGCACTTAACTCGCAGTCTGATCATGGACGCAGCCCGGGTGGCCAGCACGCCGTGTTCCACGCGCGCCTCAAAGAGCCGGCAGCAGTCTGACGGGCCCGTCTTGGAGAGCCGAAGCCTGCCTGGCTCGTGAGACTGTCTCATTTAATAACCGTCATACTGGAACGCAAAGTGTTATTGAAGGATCACCGTGGATTTTAGTCAGTCAGGCAGTCATCCTGCATCCTAGTCTGGATTTAAGTTGCGGAATTAAGTAAAACTAGATATTTTTCATAAAGTCAACAACCAAAGCATAATATCAAAATACTGAGCTTGGCTATCATTTCTCATTTATGTTTTTGAGGGGTTTTTGTTGTACTAGGAAGGTGTTGGTCAGTAGTTTTTGTTGTTTTTTTATTGTGTACATGAGCGATGTTATTACCGGGTACCACAAAAAAAAACTGGCCAAGTGCGAGTCGGACTCTCCCATAAAGGGTTCCGTAGCAGCAAGTAACATAACATTATATAAAAACTTAAAAAAAAAATGTAACCGCCTTCAAAAACAACCATAAAAAGGGTAAAATAACCAACAAAACTTTTCTTTCGGAAGTCGGTGGTTTTTTTTATTAATTTCATTGCTTTTTTGCCACCGACTTCCGAAAGAAAAGTTTTGTTGGTTATTTTACCCTTTTTTGTGGTTGTTTTTGAAGGCCGTTACATTTTTTTTTTTTAAGTTTTTATTTCACTCTTTTTAGTTTAAATATTCAACCTAATTCTTGTCATATACATCATTTCCTTACATATGTAAGAAATCCGTAGCACCGGTAATAACATCGTTAACATCTCTTTCATTTCTTCCCTATCTCAAAAACTACTGAACCTATTTTGACAAAACTTGCAGTATTCTTTTAGTTGAACGGTATCTAGTTCAACATAAAAAGAATTGCTAAAATCGGACTTGTAGTTCCGGAGATATGCGAACACAAACATAATTTCACTAAATGAGGAGTTGTACCTTCCATCATCAGCTCATCCACCTGAAATGGTGATTATCAGATGCAAATAGGTACTTGAACATCTTTAGAAAATATATGAAAATGGTACTATGTGCCTATAAAATTTGAAGGTTGCCCTCAATTTCCCTGGGATCCCATCATCAGATTCTGACCTGATGACAATGGGACCAATTGGAAAGTATAACCTTTCAAACAAAAGAAAAATTTTCCAAATCGGTACAGGCGTCTTTGAGAAATCGGGGAACATAAATAAAAAAAAAAAGATTCCGACGAATTGAGAATCTCCTCCTTTTTTTGAAGTCGGTTAAAAAGTTGTTGTAGTAAGTTACAACTTTGAAAGGTAAATTGCGGTTTAAGATTTATGATGTATTCAAAAAAATATTGTTTGATCTAGTTCAAACCAATTTTCAATGGAAGTTTGTGTGGTAATGTACATCATATACTTTTTAGTTTCATCATTCCCGTATTTTAAAAGTTACAGGGGACACACACACACATTTTATCAATTTGGAAGTGACTCTCGCGCAAACTGTTCAGTTCAGAAAAAAAATAATTATAGTAGTTACCTAGTCCCATACTTACATAGATACTTATATTTTTTTACACGTACCTGTCTTTGGTGTAAAATAAAAACTTAAAAAAAATGTATCCGCCTTCAAAAACAACCACAAAAAGGGTAAAATAACCTACAAAACTTTTCTTTCGGAAGTCGGTGACTTTTTTAAATTAATTTCATTGTCTTTTTTGGCACCGACTTCCGAAAGAAAAGTTTTGAAAGTTATTTTACCCTTTTTAGGGTTCCGTAGTCAACAAGGAACCCTTTTAGTTACGCCATGCGTCCATCCGTCTGTCCGCAGCTTAGCTCAGAGACGCCCAGCACTAGAAAGCTGTAATTTGGTGTAAATATTCGGATTTGTTGACTTGTGTCAAAAAAGTGGTAAAATAAAATCTAGTTCAATATTATTTTAGGGTACCTCCTGTACACGTAACGTGGGGATGTATTTTTTTTTTCACGCGTACCCGTGGGATGTCAATAAATAGGTCTTTAAAAAATATTGATGGTTTTCATAAACAATTTTTTGATAAAAAGATTCTTTTGTGAAATATTAATTGAATACGCTCTAAATTGCTAATTTTTGCTTGATTTGAGTGTCCCCCCCCTCTACCAGCTAAACAGTTATGTTTGAGAGTGTGAAAAAATCACAATAGTGGTGTATAACGAAGTTTAAAAGAAAATTATCATGACTAAGTAGGCTCACGTAAGTAGGCTCTCGTTTACGAGAAATAGTCGACCAACTTATAAAACGTACTTGGATAACATATTTTCCTAAACAAAATGTATCGGAATACATGTTCTTCAACTGCAAATGTAAGTTTGTCAACTTTATTTTTACAGCTATAATAGGTGGATATGTGTTGGGGATAGGTAGGTTTTTATTGTCAACTATTTTTAACTAACTACAAAAAAGGAGGAGGTTCTCAATTCAAAAGATTACGACATTTTTTTTAAATGTATTTTCCCCGATTTCTAAAAGACAGTTTAGTTAGTTCGCATAAGTATTTTGATGGGCAACTACGGAACCCTACACTGTGCGTGGCCCGACACGCACTTGGCCGGTTTTTTGTGGTTGCTTTTGAAGGCGGATACATTTTTATTAAGTTTTTATTATACTCCTTTTACTTTAAATATTCAACCACAATTATTGTCAAATACATCATTTTCTTGGGTCCATATTGGCTCACCTAAAGTTGTTAACCCGAAATTGTTCTTCCTAACGATTTGTAATCCGAATGATCACTCTTCCTAAAAATTTTCATCCTATAGTTTTCATACTTTTTATAATGCTACCGGCGATGCTCATAACACTCATGTTTCCGAAAATTGTTATCAATTATATAGTTGTGTTAAAATATTTATCTACTCTCATATCGTAAACTTCGAAATACAAAACTCAAAACGAGTTTATAATGACATGGCGTTTTTACCAAGTGTGAGTATCGTAATGAAATAAAAAAATGGTCAAATTATTTTTTTAGTGCCGTTCGACTCTGTTTGTAAGGATCATTTCATTGTATCACAAGAAAAAAATCGTTACGGCGGAAGTTGGTCAAATTTTGCAAAATTTTTTATGATACAGATGTACTGATCGATAGAAAATATCATTTTTATGATGTTATTTGATTTAGTGTCTATTAAGCGATCATTTCATTATACGGGAAGGAAAATGTCTGGGCATTTTGAAGTGGGTCAAATCTAATGAAATACTGACTACTACTGATAATTATGCTAGAAGAAACTTTATTAATTCTTTTGATCCACTTCTATTGCCCAGACATTTTCCTTCCCATACAATGAAATGATCCTTAGATAGACACTAAATAAATAACTGTACATAAAAAAAGTGATAATTTTTTCGTTCAAACAATTTGTATGAAAAAAAATTTTGAAATTTTTGACCAACTTCCGCCGTCCCGATTTTTTTCTTGTGATACAATGAAATGATCCTTACATGAAATAGAGTCGAACGGCACTAAAAAAAATTTTGACCAATTTCACTAATTTCTGTGGACAAGTCACACTTGACCAAAAAAATAAAAACGCCAAAATTGTCAACATCAAAAAAGAGCTAAAGGTTTCTAAGATAGTTTTCCCGTATCTCCTATGGATTCGGATTTCTCCCTTTTGTCCCATTTTAAAGAAACACCCTGTATAATATATAAATAATATTTAAAATCCTACTGTTTTTTATCTTAACGTATTTATTCCTAAATATTATTACGATTACATTTTTAGTTAGTCATTTTACTGGTTTTAGTCAAACTAAATCCAGTAAAATGACTGTCAAAAAAGTTGAGGGTGGTTTAAAAAAAAATAACGAGTCGAGGTGCCCCCAGTCGTTTGTTCAGAGTGTCGTCCTATGAAAAAAAGACTTCGATTTTCGCGACAAATTTCGAGGTAGCGTAGACGCTTTAACTAATAAAAACAATTCATATAATTAGTGAGTGCGAAGCATGCACTTCCTTAAGTATAGGTACGTGCTAATATGCTAACAAAATAAAAAGAAACCTAAACAAAAAAGATATGACTTTGAATAATAGTGTAAAAGAAGGTTATGTTGAGGAAATTTAGATAGGAAAACAAATAATAGTATAATAGATGTTTATTGCTACTGACATTAGGAAGTCGAATGATTCGGAATTATGAACATTAGGGACAGAGCAATTATTAGGAGTTGTGATCATTAGCATGAAAAATGTTAGAAATACAATTTTCGGGTTTCCAATAATCGGAGTTTAAATAGGTGAACTTTGGCGCGCCCCATTTTGTTACATGTGCACTAGAATTTTGTAATCCGTAACACCCATAGGTAACACCGGTAATAACATCGTTAATATCTGTTTAATTCATTCACTAAGTCGAAAACTACTGAACCGATTTTGATGAAACTTGCAGTTTTCCTAAGTTGAACAATACTTAGTACAACAACAAAAAAAATGTGTATCTTAAATCAGACTTGTAGTTCTGGAGATATGCGAATACCAACATAATTTACTAAATCAGTCGATGCCAAGTCCTTACTAGAAGAGTTGTGCCTTCCATCATCAGCTCAGCTACATGAGATGATGATTACCATACGCATAATACTTAAATTACTTCATAAGATTTGCGAAAAACTATGTGTGGGCTTATAAAATTTGAGGGTTGCCGTCGATTTCTCCAAGATCCAATCATCAGATCCTGACATGGTGACAATGGGACTACTTCAGAAGTATGTCCTTTCGAACAAAAAAAAAGATTTTTGAAAATCTTTTCACAATAATTGGCGGAGTAATCGCGTAACAAACACACAAAAAAAAACATACCATCGAATTGATATGTATGCACGATTCAGACCAACCGGCTAGCGTCGCGCCCCATCGGAACGGAGGCGTATCACTACCGCGGCATACGTTCCGCTGCCCTGACACACTTAACGCGTGCCGCGGCAGCTGACAGCGTCCGCTGAAATCCGTACGCACTCGTGAAATCCGTGCGAATTCGACGAGTTCTATACACTTCATATAATTTAATACAATTTAAAGTAGTTGCTGCACCGTAATATCCGTTCGTATACCACGACCACAGAGTATTTTTATATATAGGTAACCACGACGCACGGCCGACCGGCTCCGAACCGAGCCGATTGGATGCCGACGTTCTTTACCGCATTGTAAAATTCAGACCGGGCCGGCGCGCGGCGCGGCGCGATTCGAGCCAGTTGGTCTGAATCTTACCATAACGTCCTTCTTTTTTAAATCGGTTAAAAAAAATAGTTTCAATTCTTAGTATGGCGAACGCCCATTTGTTTAATTTTCCCCACGTTTTTATACACTTCTTAAAACTTCCGAAAACTGTAAATAATATTCTTTCGGAAGTCGGTGGCCATAGTCAATGAAACAAAAAATAAAGCTTCCAAAAGAATATTATTTAGTTTTCGGATATTTCACCGTACTTAGAATTGAAACTCAATTTTTTTTAACCGACTTCAAAAAAGAGGAGGTTGTCAATTTGACGATATGTTTTTTTTTTGTGTGTTTGTTACGCGATTACTCCGCCAATTGTGGACCGACTTTCAAAATTCTTTTTTTATTCGAAAGGAGATACTTCTGAAGTGGTCCCATTGTGACCATATGTCAAGATCTGATGATTAGACCTTGGAGAAATCGAGGGCAACCCTCAAATTTTATAGGCACACACATAGTTTTTTACTGATTAAAATCCACGGTGTCTTTCAATAGCCCTTTATGTTTCGGAGTCACGGTAATGAGTTAAGTCCCGCGACCCCGCCAGGCTTTGGCCGTCTAGAGGTACTAGGTACTAGTTGTAATAAAGTGTTTCAAACACCAAATTAATATATTGTGTTGCGGTATAAATGTGTAGTGGCACCAGACGCGCAGGCGATACCTGAAGGTGTCGAGGATCATCGTGAAGAGCACGAACTTGCCGAGCAGCGGCACCACGAGCGAGGTGGGCGGGATGATCTCCGCCAGCAACAGGAAGAACACCGTCAGCGACAGCAGGATGGAGATGGACAGTGACACCTTCTCGCCGCTGTCGGACGGCAAGTAGAACACCAGCACCGTAAGGAATGAGATGCCCATGCAGGGGATGATCAGGTTCACGGTGTAGAACAGCGTCTTGCGCCGCATGGTGATATTGAACGTTATGTCCAGATACGGCTCATCGCAGCACGTGTAGAACTTCTCGTTCCTGACGAACAATTGCAAAAATGTTGAGTCGATAATGACGAGATAGCGACAGTTTGTGTTGAAACGAGACAGCAATCGAGCGAGCGTTACCTGACGGCAGGCACCTCGAGGATGTCCCATTCCACGGAGGTGTAGAACTCGGATAGGTCCACGCCCAGCTCCACCACGTTGGTGCCGCGCGCCTCGTCGATGTGCCGCAGGTCCACCTGAGCACACAACGCATGTAGCACACTCCGCATCTGTGGCTGTGCCGCGGTGGTGAACGGCGGTGGTTACCTGGAAGCCGTCGTACGTCCATGAACCGAACTTCATGACGCACGTCTGCTGGTCGAAGGGGAAATACTCCACGTCAATCTCACAGGAAGACTTGTAGATGGCCGGCGGCCGCCATTCCACACGGCCCGTGTAGTTCAGTGTCGCTTTCGTCGCTAGCGTCACCTCGAAGTTACCGTCGGCACTGCGACAATAGCTCGGTTAGCTGGTGGTGACATAATCTCGCATAGCACAAGAAGCGGTCACTCTCACTTACTTATTGTAGAGGACGATGTCAGGACGCCAAATGTGGTCGGAGGGCACGTGTAGCATCTCCACTCCGCCGTACTCGCGCGGCTCCCATGACAGCTTGTAGTCGTACCAGCTCTGCGGACAAGGCACGGACACGATCAGAGGGGCGCCGCATTCGATCACTTGCTGCTGTTGACGTGATGCTTACCTGCTCCACCCACAAGTTGGTCGTCATGATCTGATTCTTTAGGTTCTGTAACAGAAGCGAGGCTCAGGTCAGAGAGGCGCGGTCGAGCGGCGGAGTGCGCGTGTGTGGGTGTGCGGGGGTAGGGAAGGGCTCACCACGTCGATGAGCTGGCTCAGCTTGAGCTTGATGCGCACGGTGAGCGCGTCGCTGACGTTGAGCACGGGCCGCACCAGCTTGTTGTAGTTGGACAGCAAGTCGTCGTAAAGGCGCTTGGCGTCGGGATTGGCGGCGCAGCCGGCAAGCGCGGCCGCCGCGAGAAGCAGCAGCGCGGCCGCGGGGTGCGGCGCGGCACGGCGCGGCATGTCAGCCCGCGCATGACGTCAGCGCATCGCGCCGCCACCGCGCGCCGCCTGCCCAAGTTCTGCACACACAACAAAAATGCAACATTGCAGGCAACGCAAAAAAATACTCCGCGTGTTCAAAATATTTGTTCTTTCCCCGACTCAAAAAAAAGGAGGTTATCATTTCGACCCATATGTATGTAATATTTCCAGAACTGTCCAGTTTTCGGATATGTTAGTCTATATCAGCGTCTAAACAAATGTGCAAAATTTAATGTATGTAGGATGTATATTTTTATGTTTGTGTTCGCATATCTCCGGAACTACAAGTCCGATTTAAGTAATTCTTTTTGTTGTACTACGTAATAATCAATTTAAGGAATACAGCAAGTTTCATCAAAATCGGTTTAGTATTTTATGAGACTTTTTGTCTACTTGGATCGTAGATTTTTAAAGTTGATTGTATATTCACGACTTACATACGATACTTTATACCATGACCACGAGAAAAATAATAATTAAACGATAATTAGATATTTAACGAAGAAAAAAAAAGACAAACGTGCGTTTACAAACATCTAAATTCTCATACACAAACACCCAGATCCGAAACAAATAACTGTAGATCATACGAAAATTTTCTCCATGCGGGAATCGAACCCACTGCACGCGATGACGTAGTCCAATCGCTCGGTCACTAAGCCAACAAAATGACATTAAACTCGGATCAAGGATTGAAATTAGCATTATAGGCTCCGTTCCTCTCCACTCCACTCCACCCGTTTCAATCTACTCCAGCCGCTCCACTCTACGCCACCCGCTCCGGTTCATTCCACCCGCTCCACTCCACTCCACTCCACCAGCTCCGCTCCACCCGCTCCACTCCACTTCACTCCGCTCCAGTCCAGTCTAGTCCTTCCATTCCAGTCCAGTCCAGTTCAGTCTAGTCCAGTGCATTCCATTCCATTCTGTTTGATTCATTTAAATCGCTTTAATTAATTTCGGGTGTGAATTGATTACGATGCAAAATACCGTACATAAATGTTACTTCAATAATACCTCTATCCCAGGTTTTCTTTTAACGCCATCTGTCGTCCGTTGAAATCATTTTGTTTAATTTATTATTTGAATAAGTAGTTTTCCATTCGAAGCTAGATCGCGCTACTGACCTGCGCGTCTCGGTGTGAACTGACCGTAATTTTACTTCTGGCACACTTTAAATTCGGGCGAGCCAAAGTTCACCTAAAAATTAAACTCCGATCATTGGAAACCCGAAAATTGTATTCCTAACATTTATAATCCTAATGATCACAACTCCTAATTGCTCTGTCACTAATTTTCATAATTCCGAATCATTTGACTTCATAATGTCGGTAGCAATAAACATCTGTTCTACTATTATTTGTTTTCCTATATTTTCTCAACATTACCTTTTTTACACTATTATTCAAAGTCATATCTTTTTTGTTTAGATTTCTTTTTATTTTGTTTTATTTTGTTGGCATATTAGCACGTATACTTGAGGAAGTGCTTGCATCGCACTCACTAATTATATGAATTGGTTTTTTGTTTTATTACATATAGCGTCTTCTTTAATTTTATTGATAGTGGTGTGTAACTGAAAAGATATCCATAGGTTAGGTTAGAACTGTGACTAGCTACCTCGAAATATGTCGCGAAAATTTTCGAAGTATTTTTTTCATAGTGCCCCCAACACGACACTCTGACCAAACGACTGGGGGCACCCCGACTCGGACAGGTTAGGTTAGAAGGGGATGGTAATGGTTATTTTTTTTTAAACCACCCAGAAGTAGGAGCATCGCGAAGCGGTGCTCCGTCGACTTTTCTGACATTTTACTGGATTTAGTTTGACTACTTAATCCAGTAAAATCCTACTACTATTATAAAGGCGGAAGTTTATAAGTATGGATGTATGGATGTATGGATGTTTGTTACTCTTTCACGCAAAAACCACAGAACGGATTTGGCTAAAATTTGGTACACAGATAGTTTATAACCTGGATTAACACATAGGATGGTTTTTATCCCGATTTTATGTTCCCGTGGGATAATTTTCGAGTTGTAGCGGGTGAAGCCGCTGGCAACAGCTAGTGACTAAATAAAATTACGTTCGTAATAATATTTAGGGATAAAAACGTTATGATAAAAACAGTAGGAGTAAAAAATATTAACAACTAGCTTCTGCCAGCGACTTCGTACGCGGATCCTGTTGCTTATGCCAGCGACAACGGGGTCGTCAAAATTGAACATCTGAAACGTCTGATGTCGAATTCTTAGAGCCTGGGACGGGAAAACAACGGGATGAGCATGACGATTCCAGCTAGACGTTCCAGTTTTCTTAGAAAAGTAAGTCAACAGGAAATGCTCATCAGACTAAACAACTCTTGCTAAGAGGTGATTCCTATATAATATATGTATTAGTGTAGCTGGGCTCTTGGAATTCCACATCAGGCGTTCCAGATCTTCAATTTTTATACGACAACAGGGAGTGCTCATCAGGCTGCACAACTTTTGCTAAGACTTCATTACTATATATGTAATAGTGTAGCTGGGCTCTTGGAGTTCCACATCAGGATTCCATATCTTCAAATTTATTCTCTCAGCATAAAATGCCCATCTCGTGGAACAATTTTTGCTATGGCGCTATTCCTGTATCTCTTATAGTTTAGCTGATCTATTGCAGTTCTGCATCAGGTGTTCAAATTTCCAAGACAAATTATAGCCTATATGTTGCCTAGACTTAAAAACAAAAAAAAAATATTTTATTGAATAAACAACAAAATTAAATCGCTAAAAAAAAAAAAAAAAAAAAAACAGTCAAATCCGTAAAGTAGTTCCGAAGATTAGCGTGCATGGATTAATTCTCCCGATTTCCTAACATTTCCCTTCACTGCTCTTCTCCTATTGATTGTAGCGTGATGAAAAGTATCCTATAACCAGCCCAGGAGTATGAAAAATAATTGTACCAAGTTTCGTCAAAATCCGTCGAGTAGTTTTTGTTTCTATAACGGTTATACAGACAGACAATAATTTTACTGATTGCATTTTTGGCATCAGTATCGATCCCTAATCACGACATTGACAGTTATTTTGGAAATATATTTCATGTACAGAATCGACCTCTCTACAGATTTATTATAAGTATAGATAGATAACAATATTATTGATAACAATTTTCGGAAACATGAGTGTTATGAAAATCGCGGGTAGCACTACAAAAAGTATGAATGAAAACTTTAGCATGAAAAATTTTACGAAGAGTGATCATTCGGAATACCAATCGTTAGGAAAAACAATTTCGGGTAAACAACTTTAGGTGAGCCAATATGGACCCTTTAAATTCAAATATCTTTTGATAGACTGAACCGATTGCAATGAAACAAAAACTAAATTAGTTCTCAAGTTACGCTCGATCGTTGTGTATAAAGGTTATCTACATTGCCTTCGTACATCTTACGTGATCGTGGAATAAATAAACAGACAAACAGACAAAAATTCTAAAAATGCTGGAAATAGGTTTTGTTGGTTGTCCTTCAACACCTTTTTTTTTTTAGGTGGTTAAATCATCAAATGAGTCCTCCCGCCCTGGGTGGGGCGGAAGGGACTCTGTCAGACTCTTACTGACTAAAATCCACCCGTGTTCCTTCCTATGCCTTTTACGTTCCGGGGCCACGGTAACCTGGGTTAAGAAAAAACCCGCGACCCCAGCAGGCATTTGGTGCGAAACACGACGCGCCACCGATCCGGGCTTGGTCCTTGGTCGGACGGCGAGCTACCCATCACTCACCGTCCGCAAGCCCGCTCCGCCGCTCTGTGCCCTCTGCTGATCAGAGGATCACGCGTTGGAGCATCCACACCACAGGCTATTCGCATACGCGCAAAGAGACCCGGTCAGGCACACAGTGCCTAAGGAAGAGTTTTCGCCCGCATCCCAGGGTGCACCGGCCCGGAAAACTGGTCTTCCCCCCGGACGTATCCGAGAGGGAACTCCAGTCCACGGGCGCACGTGGAGGTTTCCTGTCATAGCACCACGTCCTTCAACACCCTAGCTATTTTTTTTCTTGGATTTTATTTTGATGTACAAAAACGATTTTCTACAAGTTTTAATATAATTATGTATAGATATGTTTAGATGAATTATTTGAATTATGTAGTTTTTCTATTCTAGTGTGAACTGACCGTAATTTTACTTCTGAAACAAGAATCCGAATAACTTTTGATAGACTGAACCGATTGCAATGAAACAAAAACTAACCTTTAAATCAAAAATGATTTTTTGAATTTCCAACTTTATTTCTACTGTCGTAAAGTTATTAATACAAAAACCGAGTTTAGATCCCGGTCTAAGTTGTCAATGTGCATTTTAGAATTTTATAGCAGTTGGAATAAAGTTCGAAATTCAAAAATTGATTTTTGATTTAAAGCTTGGTCTAAGTTAAACCACGTTTTGTAATAAAGCCGAATAAGTTCTCAAGTTACATCGATCGTTGTGTATATGGTTATATCTATATTGCCTTCGTACATTTTACATGAAAGTGGAACAAATAAACAGACAAAAATTCTAAAAATGCTGGAAATGGGTTCTGTTGGTTCTTCTTAAAACCCTAGTTACTTTTTTTTTGGATTTTATTGTGATGTACAAAAACGATTTTTTAACAGTTTTATTATATGTATAGACTAGCTGAACCGTGCCCACTTCGTTGAGCAGTTATTATTTTAACTTGTGATGAAATTATGAGTGTGGTTCGGTTAGTACTTGTGCTATGATTTATTTCCTGACTGCCAAAAGGAGGGTTTTGTTTTTATTGTATACTGACTGTAACTGCCCGCTGTCTTTCTGTTGTTAGGCGCTGCGCATATTCAGCGCTAGATTCCCGAGCACGGGCCTGCGATGTTCTCGCGCTTTCGCTAGCGAGCCTCTGCGAGCGCTCAGCGCTAGACTTCCTATCCCTTGTTGCAGAGACATGCTGCCGCATCACTGTGTGTACGTTCAGCGCTAGATTCCCGAGCACCTGCGGTGTTCTCCAGTTTTGGTTAGCAAGCCAAAGATGCCGTTGCCGAGAACAAACATGTCGTTGTGTTTTAAGAAACCGAGCAACCAAAACAATTTTAAAGACCAACACGTAATTGCCCAACGTCAGATGAAACGTCCATACAAAGCATGTTCTAATGCGGTTCGTGAATAGACGGCAGCATTTAATTTTATGTTAACTTCGAAAATATTTAAACAATTGACATACAATTTGTGGCAAATAGAATCTGATGTTCTTGTGATCATAATAATATTTTTATCGATGAGGTTTAATATTTTGTTGTGTAAAAAATCGTCCAAAAGCAAGTACGTCGAAAATAACTTTTATTGAACTCATAAAAGCTACTATATCTTGATAAAATATTAAAGCGAATATTAAAGATAGAAATATAGTGTCGTGGACTTTATTGTAAAAATATTCAAAGCGAACATTTTTGCACACATTGTTTTCAATTAAATACAGCTGTTAAGACAGCGCATGCTAATAACTGTGTTGGAAGAGTTTTTTTTTCCGCTTGGCTACACAAAAATTGAGATATTTCGACTAATATTCATGATTTCTTTATAGCCTATTAATAGCACTCACGGATAATGTAGCTTTCTACCAGTGGAAACAAAAACAAAACACATTTGGAAGAGTTAGGGTCAATTCACACGTACCACAACCACAACACAGCTACAACCACACCACAACCACCACCACCATCGTGGTCGGACGGATATTTTGTACTGGAAATTAATATTACAATTCACACGTACCACATTTTGCCGTTTTTATCGACCGACCACCTGTGTAATACCGCCACATCGTAACCACATCGCGACAGTAACGCTACCACCGGCGGCGGCACCGCGGCCACATAGCCACGACATGACCTTTCATTCTGCGTTGTACTGAGTTGCACATGACCACGTGGTTACCACATCGACATTTTGTCGGTACCACAACGCAACTGCAAAAAGCCGCTGCGACACTATTCACACGTAACCACAGCTTGACCGCCAATACACGCTTAAGATCCAGACCGGATTTGTGGTTGATCTAAATACCAAACATTTTTAGAATTTACTTTTTTGATTACCTGGGATGTATGGCTTTAGCTTTTTAGTCACCTTGTTGGCATCCAATCGGTGACAGAACATTATTTTTGTATGATAATTTAGGCATCCATACATGTGGCATCACTGCCACAAAAAAAATGAAATTTTCAGGTTATTCCATTTTTGCCTTACCCATGTTAAAGTGAACTGGGCAGGGGGCATGTCTGTCGCATGCCAAACGAGCGGTGGGCACGCAAAGCTCATGATTAGTGAAACAGCGACATGGGGTCGCGGTAGACCTCGTACGAAATGGCGGGACGAACTGGATGTCTTCCTTGAGAATTGGAAAGAGGTAGTGCAAACTCATAAACGTTGGAAACAATTCAGGAACGCCTTTGCCCAGCAGTGGGACAGTACATGCTAATTAATGTTATATAATGATCGACCAGGATTGTTTTCTTAGGAGCAGTGATGGCCCAGTGGTATCGGTCCCGACTTACGAGTGGGTTCGAACCCCGCCTGGCGCATTACTATTTAATATACTAAAAACGGTATCTACTAATGTAATAAATTAAAAAAACAAAAAATAGTCCATGTACTGGCTGATATTAAAAATTCTTCGCTGTCAGTACACAACAAAATCCTTTTGTACAAACAAGCATCATATCTGTATGGACTTATGGTATTCAGCTTTGGGGCTGTACCAAGCAAAGCAACATCAAAATTATACAGCGTTTTCAAAACGAACATTCGAAATGACGACCTTCATCGGGACTTCAAAGTAGACCTCCTCATAGATATAATTAAAAAGAACGCCGAAGCTTATGAAGAAAGGCTTCACCATCATGTGAACATCGAGGCTATCCAGCTCCTCGACAACACGGACATAGTGAGAAGACTAAAAAGGACAAAACCTTTCGAGATAGTTTAGTGAAGTGTTAGTGTAATGTAGTGAAATGAGTGCTGATAAAGAACACAAGAACAAAGTGTCTTCCCCTTAATAGAGACATAAGAAAAGTGTTAATGGACACATTCTTAGGCTGAGTCCCCCTAGCAAATTAAGTCAAAATAGAATTACTTATTAGGTTTAGTATTAAGCTAAATTGTATTTTTTATGATGTAGGTAACCTTATATAACACATAAGTATCACCCTGATTACACAAAAACACTATTAAATATACTAAAAAAAGCAGATTTTCAACAGTACTGGAAAAAATGTCAACACAGGTTACAAACAGGTCCAACACAATGTTCATACGAGTACAGGTTCAACTGGGCGTGAATGATTATCATTCGAATATTGTCATTGCCTTGGCGATTAATTAGTTATATTTTTAAATAAGACCTCTAACTTAAGTTTGCTGTATATTACTACTTCTCAGAATGTAATCCTTATTAACAACACTATCGAATGGTGTATTAACAGGGTGTGATTTTTGTCCAAAATCAACGGGTTCGATTCCTGGCCAAGATTATTGATTTATATAAAATCCGAAGATGTAATTTTAGATTTTTCAAAATCTGCCTCGAGACTCCTTTCAACGTTTTTCGATTTTCCCCATAGTTTCGGATATAGACATCCGAAACTGTCATAGGAAGATTAAAAAAAAATTGATGTATGATATTTATTTAAACTTTAAGGCACGAATGGTTTTATGTCAAGCTATTAATTTTGACTTATAAATATGAATGCATTTTAATTTTTTATCAATAAAAAAAACTGTTTAATTTAAGATTATTTTAAACTGTATTTTGAAACATTTTAATCATGTCAACGTAACCATTTTAAAAAAATCAATAAATGTTAGAATAGCAAAATGTTTCAATAAAAAAAAAAACACTTCTATAAGCTTGCACCTATGCCTCACGTGCTCTCATTGCAGTTTCCATAGTTTTTTTCATTGATTATACATATTTACTGTTTTTATGAATTCTTGAGGTCTACCATCTCACTCGTTTTGACCTTTAGCTCCTGGGGGTTCTTGGCTCTTCTATTCGGCTAATTCTATAGATGATCAATGTCATTCATGTCAAGATTGTTTGCTAGCCACTCCATAACAGGATTTCCATCACCGTAGGTACTGGAAGACTATCGTCTCTGGATGTGGCCAGACTAGCGTCAAACCCTCGTCTACAAATCCAGCGTATGGCATCAAAGGTTCTTCTAGCAACTCCAGAATACAGCGGGGTGCAGTCAAATTGCTTAGAAGAGGTCTTGATTCGAGCTAAAAATCCGTTTTGCCTTCCAAAGAAAATCGCAATAAGTCCACACACGTCTTCCAAAAGCCGCTCGTTATTTAATGCAAGTTAGTGCTAATAGTTCTCCCTCTGTTCGGTTGATTTGACACTTGTCTGAGAACAGTTCGACCTTCCATCGTTCGAGTGTCCAATCAATGTGAACACGAACAAATCGAAGTCGCAGTTGGCGATGTGCGGGGGTTCATTTCAGGCCATAAGCGGGTTTGAGAGGATGCGATACGCTTTCTGCAAGCCTCCGTCATCAGTCCATTCACTTGCAGCCACACCGCCAACAGAACGAAGATTGCACTTGAAACTTGAACACCAGTCAAAAGTCGATTTCTTAAACTTTCAGACACCATAAATCGATCATCTCGTGCTCCTCTGTAGTGTAGCCCAATTCCTTCGTAAACGTGATCGTTTACCGAAGCTCCCACTCTCTAAGAACCTTCCGTGTACTCTTCTTATTACTGATCAACTTCGATGAAGACATCTGGCCAAGACGCGCGGTCTCACCCAGCCTGGATCAGTGCTTTATCTTGAACGCACTCAGGCGGAGTAGTATCCATTTTCACAGAGAACAAAAACAATTTAACACAAAGGTAATTATGTGAAAACAAACAATTAAAGAATAAGCAATATTATTTTGAACAAAATGCAATGACACTAAGACTGCAATAAACAAATAAGTAAAGATAAGAGGGTTCCTAGAAAACGAGTCAATATCATGAACAACATCCCGTTTATTGAAGTGCAGGTAAGTTGACGTTTGTCTGGTCTAATTTTCCCACGTTTTTATGAACTCACTTTTATGTATTGTGATTCGAAACGAAACCTACAACGCAGGTCATTTTTTTTGTACGCAAAATGACATTGAATAATCTGGTTTTAAGATTTTTTAATAGTCGATGAGTGACTATAGCTGTATGAGACTTAAAGACGTCAGCGGCGGGCACGCACTGCGCGCCTCGCGCCTCTTCTGGCGTGAGGGCGTGCAGCGCTGCACCACGCATGGCAGTCACGCGCGCTTCTATACGCTGCACTGTCCGCTAACCCAAATGTAACAATCGACAATTACCAGATCGGGATAAAGCGGATCCTTAACGAAAGATTTAGGTGAGCAAGTCCAAGCGTTAATTCATCATTAGTGGGCACAGCACAGCACAGTCCGTGTGGGGTCGCCTCACGCGGCCGCGGCTCGGGCGGCGGGCATGCTGTACGCGGAAGAGGCGCTGCGGCGTGCGCGTCGGGCGGGGGCGCGCCGGGGACTGCCGCGAGCGCGCGCCGCGCCGCCGCTCCCGCGGCCCGCGCCCCCCCCCCCGTGCTCCGCGCCGCGCCTCGCGCCGCCACCACTCGCCACGCCTCTACCGTACACAAACTTTTTACGTGGCGCGACTTCAGTTTTTGTCAGAAAGTCAATTACTCAAAAGTAGTTTTGCAACTTTTTTATTACCGTTTAAGCCCATACACAATTTGGAGTTGTTGCCGATTTTCAAAGTGTCAGAATAGTTTATAAAGTTTGCGTATCGCAAACAAATGTCAACAGGTTCACAGATCAAACAACTAGTATATTATCAACTTACAACTACAACCACCGATCAAGCAACCGATTGTCTATGAAATCTGTGAGATTACATTATAATATATGTTTAGGTACGAGTAAGTACTGTGTTACTTAGTCAAGGAAATTAACGCAACATAATCATTCAAAAATATTATGCACACCGTAAAATTCGGTTGTCAACAAAATAATGTATCTCATTAATAAGGTGACACAAATGGCAGTCTTATAGTTCAAAGCTATATTGTATATATATACTTAGGGTAACTGGTAATTAGTGTACGATACTTAAACACGTGATTGTCCTCATGATAACAAACAACTTTTATTATGGGAGCAAAGCCGAAATCGTGAAAAAAATATCAGCTGTTCAGTACATTCAACAAACATAAATGTACTGAACAGCTGATTTTTTTTCTGCGTTTTCAGGTTTGTTCTCATAGTAAAAGTTGTTTGTTATCATGAGCACAATCACGTGTTTAAGTATCGCACACTACTACTGTAGTCAGTCACCCTATATATATATCTATTCAAGACAACATTAGGATAGATTTGAGAAAGAAGGAGAGACAATACTGTAGATAGTATACCATGTGGTGTACAATTAACCTATAAAAAATAAACACACACAAACACATTTTAATTAATACGTATACATAATTATTATCATAAAAACTAAGCAAAGAAACCAGCAAAGATAAAACACAAATAAAGTGAAAAATCCAGTCTAACATCATTCTCCTTCCCAATCAACGCTACGCCGTAGCAATTAGGTGCTACGCCGTAGTCTCCGAAGCGCTACATTGTAGATCACGCGCTGCTACAGCACGCTAAAGACGCGAGGTGCTACGCCGTAGGCCTCGAAACGCTGCATTGTAGATCTCGCGCTGCTACGTCGCGCTAATGACGCGAGGTGCTACGCCGTAGTCTCCTAAGCGCTACATAAATGTTATTATTGTAGATCACGCGCTGCTACGTCGGCGTCGCGCTCAAGACGCGAGGTGCTACGCCGTAGGCCACGAAACCCTACGCTGCCATACACAAGATAGTCTACAGAAACTACCCAGAGTATGAGCAATCTCTGGTTATTATTATTTATTATTATTGTTTTAGCCCGCACGAATTTCTCAATCCAGGCGTTATTTTTGCAACAGCTTGTGATCGATCTCCAACACTATTATTATGGCCAATAATAGTGTTGGAAATCGATTAAAATAATACATATATCCGACGTCATGGCATCGTCCAGACTCAGATCGTGATGGTTCTACGGTGTTGTACATCAATATGATGAGCTCACTGCTCGGAGCGGTCGACGCTGTGCTTTATCATAAATACAAAAAGCGACCAACGAATGCTGTTAATGTCGCTTACAAAGTGTGCAATTGCTATTCACTCAAGATTGTTCAGATGTATTGGAAGTCACTTATTATTTAGGATTGCTGTGCATTTCGCACAAAGTTAATTTGCCCCATTTTTTATAACGTCATACATTGAAAGATAACTCACCACATGTAGATTTCTTTGTTATAAAGCCACATAATAGCCTCATTTGACTTCATTTTTGCTTAAAGGAACGATAGCAAGCAAAGATTTTGGATTAATAAAACTAAAAATCTTGTAACTAAAAATCAGTTAAAATAAATAAAATTATAATCTTTAAAAAATAAACGTGAGAAAA
This sequence comes from Agrotis segetum, assembly GCA_036375495.1. NCBI lineage: Eukaryota > Metazoa > Arthropoda > Insecta > Lepidoptera > Noctuidae > Agrotis > Agrotis segetum. Next base: position 53,333 of record JAQSVV010000683.1, on the reverse strand, counting down.
TGATACAACGTTTGCGTGAATTCGAAGATTTAATATAATCTAATCGGTTCACTCAAGTTCAGGGCAGAACATTATTATGATAAATGTAGGCTTGCATGAATTCAAGCAGCTCATCAATAGTTTCGCCATGTCCGTCCGTCTTAAACAAAATGTATCGGAGACAACTGTTCGTGTTTTGGGGAGGCAGAACATTATTATGATAAATGTAGGCTTGCATGAATTCAAGCAGCTCATGGTTTTTTTTAGGGTTCCGTAATCAACAAGGAACCCTTATAGTTTCGCCATGTCCGTCCGTCTTAAACAAAATGTATCGGAGACAACTGCAAATGTAAGTTTGTCAACTTTATTTTTACAGCTTTTATAGGTATGTGTTTTGGGGATAGGTAGGTTTTTATCGTCAACTATTTTAAATAAATTCAAAAAAAGGATTCAAGCAGCTCATGGTTTTTTTTTTTATAGAAACCCCCTAGAACTGTTAAACGTAGAAAGAAGACATCGTAAATATAGGTACCTCTGATATTTTATTATATTGTCAAAAATGCTGACTTGTTTACTTAAAAAAGAACTGTTACAATAAGCACCACCTTGAATGTATGCAAGCTTAGTACATTTGTTGAGTATTCATCAGAAATACGTTTTAAAAGACTAAAGACACCTTCTTCACTATCCTATCCACATAGTACTTGCGGTACAGAGCCTTATTACAAGATTTTTGTATTTCAATTCCAGTGTAGGTACCTGAAGTGTTTACTGCGTTTATTCAGTTCCAGTTATGGGCCCTACCACATGCACAAGTTTTACATGCGCGTTTGGGCGTTCAGTGTTGCCGACACAGATATATATTTACCTAGATAACGCAAGAGCAACTACATCGCGTGACAAAAATCCGTGCTAGTTTACGACCAAAAATCGTAAGTGGCCATTTTCGCGCTCTTCTAAATTGGCCCATCGTTAGTTGGACGTCAGTTTGAATATTAAAATGGTGAATTGTGTTGTCGGTTTTCACATGACTAAATCGTTTTTGTGACGTCAAAAAAGGTAAAAAAATGGCTGGCTTGCTTTTCATACAGATCGTGCTTTATCTAGGTATGTCTATATCTGTGGTTGCCGACCGTGTATTGTTTTTTCTTGCGCAGGTAAAACGGTGGTAAAGCTTGTGCTTGTGGTAGGAACATTAGTCTGGGGTTTCGTTTATAGTAGGGGAGCCGAGGATGCTAAATTTGCAGTTACTCGAGCGTCATGGAGACCTATTGGATTTGAAAGATTATGTTCTAAAAAGAAAAAAAGTTTCTGACAAGTTTTCTATTTTAGTGAGGGGGAGAGCTTGTAAAGAGCTTTGAAACTGTAAAAAAAAACAGTTGTACAGAAGTACTCGAGCGCGTCAGATATTTATAGTGTAAACGCGCTTTACATTTCTGATAACCAATACATATTAATCTGACGATTAACTCGAGGGGGCTGTCCGTGGCAAGCGGTTGAAAATCCAAAAAAAAATAAGTTACTCGAGCGCGTCAGATATTCAAAGTGTATGTAAAGTAAACCCTAAAAAACTGTCGTATTAAAATGTCTGACGATTTGGATGTGGCGCAAAGTAATAATTCATATTTCTATCTGTAAAAAAAAAACGTAATCTCGAGGTACTCGAGCGCGTCAGATTTTTATGCAGGAGGTTCAAATTAATATCATAGTCCTCCTGAATAATAATCTGACAATTATACGGAGGGATATCGCTATTCTGAGCATCTTAAAATAAATTTATAAAGAAGATAACTGCATTCACGCATAAAAAAGTATAAAATTAAATTAAATGTAGTAATTACAAATAGAAACTCGTCTACATCATTAAAATCCTATCAAAAACATAAATGTCAAATGAGAGCCAAGTTCAATTATGATATATGCCTTGGTTTACGACTTGGACATGGACAAAATAAGTGAAATCTAAATAGGTGCCAAGTTCAGTGGTCAGAGGGCCAAACCCTGCCAGGGTCACGGGACTTATTCCATCACCGTGACCCCGGAACATAAAGGGCTATTGAAGGACACCGTTGATAACAATAACAATGGCCTCTTTCCATGCCTGGCATGCCATATTATTGCTCGGAACGCCACATACATTAAATCACGACCGATAGTAGCGAACTAACTGGTACTTCACCTTTTCTTCACGATTCTACCGACTTCGCCCCATGGAAAACGTCAGATTATTAGTGAGTATGATTTTTACAGTGTAACCTTCAATAAAAAAAAAAAATGAAACGCGCTCGAGTATTTCAAAATGACGTTTTTTTTTTACAACTTCAGTACTCGCTCATTTCCTAAAGCCACGCTCAAATTGTCAGATTATTGAAATATACACTCTTCTGAACGTAATTAATCTACCTTTTCTTAATCTGACGCGCTCGAGTATTTCTGCGGATCGATTTTTTTTTACTAATCTGACGGGTTCTCCCAGACAAACCCCACCAGATAAAGGGTTGATATTTGGTACAGGTACATTAAAGGGTGCAAGGATTCTCCCTTATAATAATCTGACGCGCTGGAGTAACAGCAAAAATCCCTTCCTGGGCTCCCCAACTATTACGTCACGCAAACTGGAAAAGTCATGATAGTGCCGCACATCAGGGACCGAAAACCTTTATAAATTACGGTACAGGTATTAAAGAATTTCGGTTATTTTTCGGATTTAGGTTAGGTACCGCTATCTGGGTAACCAGACCGAAGAAAAATGTAACCTCTATTCAGGTTACCGTTTTAATACCGGTTAACTAAAGATAACGACTCTTTGTCACACACACATGCGATGTGCGCCCTATGACTATTGCCGACGGCACGTTTGAAGTGTGCAAGATAGGGGTAATTTTTATTTCGGTAACCGGTGTTAATACTGGTTATGTATTCACTTTTAATAATAAAGGTAATCTTTAAAATTACCTGTAAAAGAAAAAAAGGTTGTTACCGAAAAAATACCGGTATTGTTGATACCGGTTTCGGTCCCTGCCGCACATTCCCCACTGCGTCTTTATAAGCATACTTTATTCGAAATAACTTTGTGGCAAATGTACAACAAACCCTTATTATCCTTCGCACATTTTGTTAACCATCACTCATAATAATAAGGAACATTACAAGGGAACCATGCATACCGACCTTCACACAGGCAGCGACGTGCTTTGTACAGGCGAGTGACAGTCGCGTGCGCGTGAAGTAACTGATCACAAAGGAGAGCACATGGCGGCGCTCGTTCAGGCCACGAGATAAGCTCCTGCTGGCAATCTGGAGAGCCATAACAGTCTGTGAGGTCGCTTATCGTCGCTCGCTCCCGGACGCGCCTTCGCCCGCCCCCGCACTCCTCTCCGCTTCCCGAACACATCGCGCCTCTTATCACCTACGACGTAGTACGTAGTGCTGACAATAGTTGCCTCTAAGATATGAGCGAGTGTCGCCAGCTAAGTATCCGCTGCTAGCTCGGCGCGTCCCACGACCCGCGCCCCGCGCCCCTCACCCCGGGCCCCGCACCCCACGCCCCTGCTACACAACACTTAGCTCGCGAGTTTGAAAGTCAAGTCCTGCTTTCATTTGTAGCTACTTGAACGATTTCTTTTGGGCTGCTCCGGTAAGCGCAGTAGATGAGCAATCTACTGCTGCGTAGTGTCGCAGGTTTGATTCCCGAATGGAACAAAGATTCGTATGATCTACCAGTAGTTGTTTCGAGTCTGGGTGTTTGTGTACGTAAGTTTCTATTTTTGTAAACGCGCCCGCGTTACGGGAGAAATTACTAGTATCGCGCAATTAAAAAATAATAATAATAGCTACGCATTGGTAGCTATTAGTTTTGTAAAAACGAAACGCCAAGAGCAGACTGCTTTCATTAAAGCAGTCTGGTCTTGGCGTTTCGTTTTTACAAAACTGTGAGACAGGACATCAAGTTAGTTATCAGTTTCTGTCTCAAGATCACGTTCTATGTTGTCCTGCGACGCTTCGACCCTTTAGAGAAGAACTTTTAAACTATATTTTTTGTCTGAGGGTAAGGGTATTCTATTTAGAGTGTACGTCATCGTTGGGAAGTTCATTACCACGATGCACGTTACTGCGAAAATTCTTTACAGCCTCCGAGCACAGGTTAGCCGGTAGTTTTTTGAAGCTCGGAAGTGCTCTGTTTCGCCGAAAGCCTGCCTAAACTGCCCCAGGGCCGTCTCAAGCTCATCTATCCCTATGTCTGGGAGATCGTCTGTGTAGTGGCGTGTAACCGTGGCTCTTTGGTCACATGCGACGGGCAGCGGCTTTGCGGAATGCGAGGCGTAGAGTTCGCTATAAAAGTCTTCGATTTTGGCCAGAATCATTCCTATGATTCTATGATTCACTGTTGCAATATAATTCTGCCATCCGAGGTTTTCAGCTTTGGCAGATGGCTTCTCCATAGTCTTGGTGCCAAGACCTGCGACCCTCAAAAGAATCGAGGATCGCAGGTCTTCACCAAAAGACTGGGGATTGAGGAAGTGAGCTTAATCACTTCCTCCATGAGGCGCGTACCTCGCTCGATAAGCCTATGGGACGCTGTCTTCCCGTGGATTGCCTATTTCCCACTTCACGTATGACCTTTATCACGCTCTCTAGGTCCTAACCAACGTTCTCTGTGGTTTTAAAACGGCAAACCGATTTTGGAGTTTCAATATATCTTCTTTAACTTTATCTTCTTTACATATATTAAAATCGTAGAGCTGTCATTCCTGTACATTGAATATTTTTTTCTTTTTGTACATTTTTCGAGATAAAACAAATCAACTTTTTTTTTCGAAAAGTTGTCGATCACATTTTCCTCCAATATTTCTTATATTATGCTTATGTTAATAGTCTTTGTATTATTACGCTATTTGCCCTGAGAGATAAGCAATTTTGAATTATGTTGTTTTTTATGTTTTGAGTTGGAAGCTTAACCACTGGTTATTATTTATTCAATTTTTCCTCAATATTCCTTAAACTGCTCTTTAATTAATAGGGTATGTATAATTAAGCTATTCTCCTCGGGGGAATAACAATGTTCTAATATGTTGATTTTCAATCATTTGTATAAGAAAGGCTATTTGAAATTACTGTCAGCCAACCAGCCAGTCTGGTTGATCACCTACTTTACTTTCGTGCAATGGGTCTCAAGCATTTTTCTTTTTAATTTTTTGTGTTTCTGTTTTTTTTTTCAAATAATTTAAAAAAATTATGCGTACTTTTATTTCAATCATATTTGCAATTTTAATTTATTACTATTTTTTTTTCAATAGTTCTCTAGGATACATCTACGTTCATTTAAATTGTAGGTAGTAAGTTAGATTTTTTTTAAACTGTAATTGTTGCGAGGTGTAGGAATGTAAAAGATTTGAAAACAATCGGTGTTTCTTTTATTTTGAGTATATATATATTATATCTTTTTAATTGGTGCTCATCCAGTGCATAGATTCTGTTCTAAACGACATCAAGTTGTACTCATCGAGTCAAATGATCACCAGTCAAATGACCTCATTTCGCAGAAAATCGTTTGGCATACACTCATTTACCATACACCAAAACCCATAATTTTGTAAGTCAGAATCATCTTTAGGAATAAATTTCATTTTCAGAATAATCAATAAGTATAATCATCATATCGTAGAAAGTTCAAAACTAGAATCATCTTTTGGCATATATTTTATAACCATAATAATCAAAAGTATAACCATCATATCGCAGAAAATTCACCGCCAGAATCATCTTTTGGCATAATTGTGTGGTTTTTATTTCCCAGACAGTAAGATAATGCAGTAAGCATGCAGCAAGCATTCAGCATACAAGCATGCAACATGCAGCAAACATACAGCGAGCATGCAGCATACATGGTTGCAACATGCAGCAGGCATGCAGCAAGCATGCAACATGCAGCAGGCATGGCTTCTGTCACGGCTCCGGCGCTGCGGGTCTAACAAATTGCAGCAATACTGTAAATCGACCAAAAAATTATAGTCTAATGTTTAAGATAAACACGGATCTTTGTAATTAATGACGCTCAAATAAGGTTGTTTCCTATGCAAACCATGCACCTGTAGTCTTTCGACTATTATCAGGTATTCTATTTGGGACTCTTCGTGCAAATGTAGGTGAGGCATGTAATCTGCGTGTGGGACGTAGGTAAGGTATGTTGAAGGATTGGCCATCACAAGCATTCAATTATTGTTTAGTATGCAATTATTTTAAATACAAAAGGTATTTAAAATAATTTTAGTCTAATAAGTTCGATGCCACTAGGTAAATTTAATACCTGTATCACAGGCGCACTAGAGCCAATAATTATAATGACTACTTGGACAACAGATTTCTTAACAATGTTCAACAACTTAACGGGAGTAGAACTCATTTGACGAATAGACCATGCTAAATGAGGAGGGAGACATCGGTCCGGGGTTTTATTGTTGCTCGGAGGTACGCCGACATTAAGTGTGTAAGCGAGCACTGCTTGCCCTGGTAGTGGAAGGACAGCAATGGGACAGCGACATCAAAGTCTCTTTGTAGGTTCTTATTATTTTACTACCCCAGAAGCCCGTAAAAACAACCTTCCACTCGGAGCAGTGTGCAGTAACTGACAATATTACATGTATAATGATACACGCAGTTCTACTTATCTGGCGTTCTGCCTTTCACGCTTAATAGTGTCACTACAGTACCATGCCTGATATTGGCCTTAGTTTTAACAATCTTTATTAGCCTAGCCTTACCGGGTAATCAATTTGTAACTACTTAACGTATAAAAGTTGTAATAATTTATTATTGGACAAACTGTAAATCGTTAAAAATAAGACAACTTCTTGCGTACTTGTAATATACAATGCGAGATTTTCGTTCTACAATATAGTGCAGGACTGTTGCAGGACGAAAATCACGCATTGGGGTCGCAGAACTATACGAATACCGTGACCCCGGAACAGGTTAGGATTAGGAATAAATAATATTTATTTTTTCAAGTTTTTAATACCTTCCGTCCCTTCGGGTCTGGTTAGGAACAACCCGTCGGGTCAAATTAGGAATAGGGTTACATTAGAACGAAAATTCTTTTTTTTTTCAAATTCCTAACCTAACCCGCACCCGGGTTAGGTTTGCGGGTCAGGTTAGGAATAATCCAACGTAAAGGGCTATTGAGGGATACAGTGAACTTTAGTTGGTACAAGTCTGACAGTCCCTCCTGCCCTACCCTGGGTGGGAGGACTCATTTGACGATTTTACCACGGTAAGAATAGTCCTACAAGAGTGGCATTAAGCCCTCGCACCGGCTGGCAGCCTGCAAAGCAGACGTGAGACCAGCGCCACGGTTCTGTCACCCAGCCTCCTCGACGCTTGCAAGCTTTGCATCTAAGTAGGAAGTAATTCAAGGCAAAGGTAGGAAGAATAGCTGGCAGTGGGTCAGCTCGCGCGACTTCCGGGAGTGTCGCGACAAGATCACGGGTTCCCCCGGTGGGGGAGTCGTGCGGGGCCGTAGGGGTGGGTGGGGGTGCGACCCGCCCCTGACCTAATTCGGCGCGGCGCGTGCGTTAGGTCGCGCTGCGTGGCGCGTCACGCGTGCAGTGGATCGCATCTCGCGGACGTCGCCTCGCTCCGGAATGAAGTCGGTGACACTACACACTGGTTTTTAATAGATGGCTTGGTAGAAATTCCGCTGGCTTATTTGTTGTCATTCAGGGTGAATTTTCCAACGGGGCGTGAATGAATAGTACATTGTTATCCAAGGGGTGAACGTTATTTATTTAGTCCCAAGACTAAACTGATTGTCCGAGAACGCATACAGGAAGAGTGGAACAATAGAGGTAGAACGCAGAAACAGGATGGAGGCACAGCGCTTCCGCATGGTCGCGGCGAGCCCATCGACCCACGCGTCCGCGAACTTGTGTGACGCGCCACATCGCCACGCCACGGGAACCTCAAAAAGCACAATGATTGCGTGTTTGTACTGAAAGCGCATTACTTTAAAGAAGCCTTCTCACTGCATCGACAGATGGGCTCAGTAGCACCATGTTAATTGCCAACGTAAAGCTAATGTTGTTCATACAAACACCGTTCACGTGACGAGCGACTTTGGTGTCACTGAACTCACTTAACCGTTTATTTACGTAGTTAAAACACAGTGGGAACTCAGTGCCCCGTGTTGCCTCACTAACCAACCCGTGTACATAATTGAATGGCCTGGCCATTCTACTCTATTATTTTTGACTACACTGTACCGAGGTCTAAATAGTGAAATCACATTGACCGGAACAGTGGTATCATGATATATGTATGATTTGTAACCAGCTTCTGCCCGCGGCGGCCCGCGACTCACCGCGCCGCGTCGCATCATCGTCGATCCCTCGATAAATGGCGAAACTAAAGAACCCATTTTGGTTAAGGAAAAAAACTAAACAGAAGAAAACTGACTCGAACAAAACTTAATTGGCTTTATTACAAAACGAGGTTTAACTTAGACCAAGCTTTAAATCAAAAATAACGACTCAGTCCTTAAATTCGTCACCCGCACTCTCTGCTGCCTTACATAGAAATAATGTAAAGGCATGCCCGATGGAGTTTAGGTTACGGCATACAACCCCCAAGCTGTGATTAAAGCATTCAAGGATCTTAAAATTAAGTCAATAGAAGATCTCTGGGGAATGTCTGTAAAAGCCTGTAAATCTATAATAGAAACCGTTGCGCCTTACTTAGCTTTTATATTTAATACCAGTGTAGACCAAGGAGTGTTTCCGGATTTTATGAAGCATAGTAAGGTAGCTCCACTTTTCAAATCGGGTGATTGTAAGGAAGCGAACAATTATAGGCCTGTGTCAATATTGCCAGTTTTCAATAAAGTGTTTGAAAAGTTAATGCTTGAACAAATGCTATATCACTTCAAAAGAAACTCCATCTTTCATGATCAACAGTTCGGTTTCACCAAAGGTCGCTGTACAACTGACGCCAGTTTTACTCTTTTGAAGAACATTTTTAACTCCTCCCCCATTTCTACGAAGAGGGCAGTTTTTTTGTCCTTTAAAAAAAAACATGGTTAGAAGTTACAAACACATCCCAAAATTTTTAAGCGATATCCCAATCTATATCCTAACTATATCATAACATAAATTCCGTAGTACTTCTTAATTTTCAAAAAAAAAAACTGAAATGAAAAAACGAGTATAATTTCACTGATTTTGACCAGCTGTCCCTTTTCCGAAATCGAATGTAAAATATTTTTTTATTTTTTAATGGAGCTGAATTTCTAGAAAACTTTTGATATTCTTGGGTATATGGATAGCTAACCAAGAGATATTGACAATAAATAAACCTGTAATTGCTTATTTTGTTATATTTGTGGATGCGAAAAGATTTGTCCCAGTCTAATGAGTCATTTCCGTGTCATACAAAAAACACTTGATTACGATACTAAATACCCGCGAACTGGACATCACCATCCGATTCTTGTAAACGGCCAGGTGCTCCCGAGCAGGCCATGTGAGTGCATGTGTGGTGTGCTGCTGTTTTTTTCGATTTTCGAAGGTGAGAACCTGTTTCCGTGTCTTTAGTTCGGGGTCTCAATACCGTGTTAAAGATATCTTCTGAATGTTTTATTTTTAAACATGTAGTTCCCTAGACTGAAGTTTAACTAGACACCAGCATGGTTGTTTCATTTAATTTGTTTGAAGTCGTAACAGTAATAAGTTATTTTGATTAGTACGATATCTTTTCAATTCCGTGGCCCTCAATTTTGTGTCCTGGTGTCCACGGAATTGAGAACGATGGTTTACCCATGTAACTAATCTCGGTTCATATGAGGTTTAAAGTCACTTGCTTCACAATTTGTCATGGTAAAGTAGTTTACGCCATACATTATGTGTCTATAATGTTGTATAAAAGGTTTAAAGTATCTAGAGTTGACGTTGCAACTGCAAGATCTAATTTTAGCTAATACTACCGCGATTAGCTACTCGAGCCTCGTAAGATCGTTTAATGATAGCCTATATTTTATTCTGGTGTATAAACTATATTGCTGCAAAGTTTCATTAAAATACATTCAGTAACTTTTGAGCAAAAAATTGACCTGACTAATATACACCCGAAAACTTCGATAATGTCTATTACTTTCTGCGGTTTCATAAATAAAACTGACTTGACGTCTTTACTTCATATCTCTTGTTTGTAATTTATAGGTTTAACAAAATGCTTGATAAAATACATTTTACCATATAAGTTTAATAAAAACGCTCATTTAAATGCAACGACGATACAATACTAGACTCATAATAACAGGCGACCGATGTCTGCCAACACATTAGGCAAAAAAGTCTTATGTTCGTCTCATTTCGACCAATCCTGTGAGCCGTAAACATACGTTGAAACAGCACAGACCTTGAGTTAGCCAATCACAACGCAGTACCCCGTCCCCCTCGCTTACGTAGTACCTCAGCAACTTGGCAGAATAGTTTGTGTTCTTTATAACGTGCATGCGGAGTCTAGTATTATATCGTCGTTGTTTAAATGATTTGACTAAAAGTTAGTTAACTAAGCATGATAACTCAAGGAATCTCTCTCAAGGTAGACTCAATATAAACTTAGATAACTAAAATACCAAAAACTGCTAAAACATGTTCCTGAATGTTTTTTTAAATTGAATTTGCCTTTCCCGGTTACGTAGAATATGTGTAATTCGAAATTCTGTGGTCACATTTCTCAATTCCATGGCACTCAAAAATTATTTCATAAACTACTGGAGCAATTACTGGCAAATTAGCACCATTTTGTTTAAAAAATATGCTTTTTATTTTGGTGATATACTATTAGTCATAATGTGAAAAAAAAATTGCCCACGGAATTGACTGATACCCAGGCGTTTCCTCCTTTCTCATTAGACACAGGTACCTCCCGAAACTTCCGTGTCCAGTGAGGACCTGCGTCATGCGGTAGATCAGGACGCCGTGAGGCCTATCCAGCCACTCCTCAAAGAGGGTTCTAACCGCCGCAATTGCAGCGTGACCGACCATAGCTAAGCTAAAAATTGTCTCCTTATTCTTAGCCAGCAGCACTTCCGAAAGGTTTCTCTTACACTAATTTAGATGGGTCTCTGTGACATTCTCCAAGGAAAATTCTTTGCATTGCGTTGTGTAGACGAACCCCACGGACGCGGAGTAGTCCCCAATACATGTTTTTTGGTATCTAATATGCTGATGCATCCTAGCGCCACCTTGCCTCTTACACCTGCCCCCCTAGACAAGTCGCAAACGATAATCGTTAACGCTCGGTTTTCCCCAATAGATTTTCAACCTTATTCCTTCGAGTCTTTAGTTGAAAATCTATTGAAGATTTCATGGCGTTGTCGTTCGTTCCAGTCGCTAACGCTTAGAAATCCTTGGGGGGCGTTCAGTGAAAACGTTTGTGCATTTAACTGGATACTTGACTTCAAGGCACACCAGAATGAAAAGTGAAAAGCATTAAGCATATTTTGGTCTGCTGAGTGTCGTAGAAGTTTGATCGAGTACGAACAGGGCGACAAGGCGTGGGGCGGCGGTTGAGGGTCCGGGGGGGGGGAGCACACTCCTTGCAACTCGAAGGTGGCACTCGAGAGTCGAGGGCCAATCCACACAATATCCTCTTGAATTTGAGCTCTGCATTGTTTTCTCATCTTGATGTTGTCAATGCAACGCTGAGCGCGACGTCACGGAAATATGTTGTCCTTTGTTAATAGCTGCAAGAATTAACTGCAGACTAAAACATGCACGCACAATATGCAAGGCAAGCATATTGTAGATTGGACGATTATTTCGCTGATAATAATGTAGTTTTGCTTGGCTCCGTTCTGGTCCTGCTGAAGCAGTGAACTATAAATTGATAGCGTTTACTTAATACTATTGTTGGAGCTGCTGAAGATTGTAATGTGTTGTAATTTTATTTTATGTCTTTAGACAGTATTCAAAAGTGCCTGTACACTTTTGAATACTGTCTAAAGACATAAAATAAAATAATTTCAAAAATCATAAAGGTGCTACAATCTCAGTCACAAGACATAATAATTGTGAAAGTTAAGCACTTCCTATCAAGAAAGTGTTCAAACTGATTTTCTAACCTACGTAAGAAAATTTTCTAACTCAAAACTCGTAATTTTGGACAAAATGGACCAAATAATCAGCCAAACTCGATCATCCAATTTGTTATATTGAGTAAACATGAAAAAATACTTATACCTTCTGGCCTATTATTATAGTATGATATGATTCTGTTTGCGTATGAGTTTATGTTTTTAACCGACGAAAAAAAAAGGAGGAGGTTCTCAATTCGACATATATATATATATTTTTTTTTGTTGGAAAGAAGTATATTATCTCAAAGTTCCCATAAAAAGGTCCCATTTAAATTTCAAAACCAAAATCGGCCTCTAAGTGTAGAAAAAAAAGAATTAATTGTCAATCTTCCTACATAATTTTCAATTATGAACCGATTCTGTTGAAATAAAGTTAACAATTGTATTTCTGAGTACATTAGTATATAGCAGAGATGTGAATAACCTAACATGATGGCGTCACCATCATCAGATCAACTCCAGATCCCTGTTATTTTGTGAAGTCAGTCCCAAGAGTTCCTTTACAATTAACAACAGTATATTGTGTTTGGGCTCATTTCACTCAGCTTGATGAGAACTTTAGACCTAGCTGAGGTATCGTTGCCATCAAGGGTCTGAGGATGGTGACAGAGGGCAGTAGCAAGAGATCCTTAACAGACCTTTCACACGGCTGTCCAGTTTTTTGCAGGATCCCGTTTTCTGCAGGATCCCGTTTGATCGCATCCGCATGCAGGATCCTGCATGCGGTTTGCTTGTGTGAACACAAGCATATAATAATATTATAATCTCTTGTGCGATCAAACGGGATCCTGCAAAAAACTGGACAGCCGTGTGAAAGGGCTGTAACAGTTAACAGCAACTATATCGTATTTGGGCTCATTTCACTCATCTTGATGAGAACTTTAGACGTAGCTGGGGTATGACAGTCGTTGAGAGTTTGAGAATGAAGACAGAAAGCAGGTGTAGGAGGTCGTCAATAGTTAACAAAAAATATAGGTATATATTAAACTAGTGTTTGCCCGCGGCTTCGCTTGCGTTATTTTAGAATTTGAGAAACAATACGGATCGTGTGGCGCCATCTGGAATATGAACGTAATTGTTTTCTCGGAAACAGCTCTCTTCTGTTATTCGGGATGTAAGATACCTTATATCTGTGTCTATACTCCTGACAACGTACTCGTATATGCTAAATTATGGGACGATCGATTCAGTAGGTAGTAATGCGTGAAAAGGTAAAAAACAAACTTATTTGCATTTTTATTATTAGTTTAGATCAATAATGTTATATCTAGGTACATAGTTTGCATAGGAAACGTCCTTATTTGAGCGACATTAATTTCAAAGAACCGTGTTTATTTAAACATTAGACTATCATTTTTGGGTCTATTTACAGTATCGCTGCAAATTGAACGTACAGACGCCAGCACATCAAGCTACCACAATCTGTCAGATTTCTTTAATAAAATTTCAACCTTATCACAAGAGTAGAAGGTTAAGGTTTGAATGGTAAAATCTGACAGATTCGGGTAGGTTGACCTGCTGGCGTCTGTACGATAGCATTGCTCTTCTCCCTTTAGCATACCGCGTGATACCTAAAAAATAACTAATTATCTGACTCGATGAGTACAACTTGTCGTCGTTTAAAACAGAATCTATGCACTGGTTTGAGCACCAAATCAAAACACAAATAAACACAAATTATAGAAACTCTGATTTTTTTCTAATCTTTAAAATTCCACACCTGGAAACAACTACAATTAAAAAAAATATCCAACTTACTACCTACAATAATTTAAATCGGTGTAGATTTATATCCTAGAGAAGTATTGAAAAAAAAATAGTAATTATTTTAAATCGCGAATAATATTGAAACAAAAGTATGCACATTTTTTTTTAATTATTTAAAACTCTCAGGACAAATAAAAAAAACTCAAAAAGAGAAAAAAAACTGGGAGATTTGACCCAGAGACCCCTTGCACGAAAGTCAAGCAGGTTACCGACCGGACTGGCTAGTACGTTGACAGTGATTTTCAAATAGCGGTTCTTGTACAAATGTCAACAACGACTGAAAATCAACATATTATAAAATTGCTAATCCCCCAAGGGGAATAGCGTAATTATACATATCCTATTAATAGAACAGCAGTTTAAGGAATATTTGAGGAAAAATTGACTAAATAATATCCAGTGGTTTAGCTTCCAACTAAAAACAAACATCTAAAAACAACAAAATTCAAAATTGCTTATCTCCCAGGAAAAATAGCGTAATAATACATAGCATATAGACAGAAGCATATTATTAGGAATATTTGAGGAAAATTTGATCGACAACTTTACAGTAGTTTCGGAGATAGATCAAATCAAAAAAACATAAAAAATTTCGAAAAAAAATAAAAGTTGATCTGGCATCAGAATCGATCCCTTATCTCGAAAAAAATACAAAAAGAAAAAAATATTCAATGTACAGGAATGACATCTCTACGATTTTATTATATGTAAAGATAAAATATATATTTTTTAGTTACAAAAATTGACAAGAGATAGGAAACCCAAAAGTAAAAAATAAAACCTTTTAAAAAAAAATCAAACCGACGAAACATCGAACTGAAAAGCAAAAAATAAATTTTGAGGCGGCGCCAAACAAACAAACATGTAAATTAACTATTTGAATAGAAGAATAGCTCGTTGTATAGCTTGTCGTGGTTGAATAGCTCGTCGTAGCTATTTGTTGATTGTTTCTTTGGTGACGCCTCAAAATTTATTTTTTGCTTTTCAGTTCGATATTTCGTCGGTTTGATTTTTTTAAAAAGGTTTTTAACCGACTTCAAAAAAAAAGTAGGTTCTCAGTTCGACCTGTATGTATGTATGTATGTAGGTATGTATGTATGTTTGTCCGCACTTATCTTGCGTTTGGCTGAACCGATTTTGATGCAGCTTTCAGAAAAGTGTTTGTTCCATTCTGGTGAAGGTTTGAGTATGTAACAATAATGGATATCTCGTGAAGTTGCTCACTAAGATCCGTTTCGCTAAATAGGATTGTAGATTTTCAAAGACGCCGATTTTATGGAGAATTTGTTGATTAACTCAACTAAAAAGGGAAAAATAAAAAACTCTTTGAAAAAAAAGGGAACCGACTTCAAAACCAAACACAAAAAACTATACAATAACTTTTCTTTCGGAAGTCGGTGGCCATATGTAATGAAATAAAAAAAAACAAAGCCACCGACTTCCGAAAGAAAAGTTATTGTATAGTTTTTTGTGTTTGGTTTTGAAGTCGGTTCCCTTTTTTTATCCAGTTTAAGCAAGCGTTCTCCGACAGTCGTTTCTCCTTTGGACTGTTCACCGACAGGACGTTACGTTTAAGAGAGATTCGTCGATATAACGTTTCACCTATGGATGTTTCGCCGACAGAATGGTTCACATTTGTTTGTTTCGTCGACAGGACAATTCAAATGGAATATTCACCGTCAGACCGTTTTGTCTACGATTGTTTCGCCATGCTATTCTAGCTGGTTACAAAGACATGGAGATAGAAAATGTTTTAATGAAAAACCGTCTGTACTTTTAATTAATATCATTTATGTTTTACCACAATCTATTACCAACAAATAAAGGATAATATAAAAAAAATATTAAAGAAGTATTTTTATTTATTCATGTTATAAAATGAGCTAATTACAACTGAGTATACATTATGTAACCAATTTTACTACACAAATGTTTTTCGAATTAACTTGATTTTTATAACACTGCCTGTGATAGGCGCTTGATACCTACTGATCTTAGTATCATAAACAAAATATTAAAGAAACGTATTTATTAATTTATCGTAAAGTTGCGATTACAAAATGAATTTAATTTGAAAAACTTTTGTGTAGGTACTATAGATGTAGTGAAATTGGTTTAAACAATGTATACTCAGTTGTAGTTAGCTAATTTCATAACATGAATAAATAAAAACACTTTAAAATCTTTTGTTTTTATATTATCCTTTATTTGTTGGTAATAGATTGTGGTAATACATAAATGATATTAATTAAAAGTACAGACGATTTTTCATAAAAAAAAATCTATCTCCATGTCTTTGTAACCAGCTAGAATAGCATTTTTTTTAGCGTGGTAAAATTATCAAATAAGTCCTCCAACCCCGGGCAGAGCGGAAGGGACTGTCAGACTTCTACTGACTAAAATCCACGGTGTCCTTCAATAGCCCTTTCTGTTCCGGGGTCACGGTAAGGAAATAATCCCGCGACCCTGGCAGGCTTTGGCCCTCTGAGAGGGGGGCCCCGTCATTACGCTAACGCTCTTTGAGGCGCGCGTGGGACACAACGGGCCGTCGACCTGGGCATGGTCCTTGGTCGGGCAGAGAGTTGCCCTTTACTCGCTGCCCGCATGCCCGCGCCTACGGTGGCCGGAGATCATCTAGCGACGTCCGTCGCCGTGGGCGTCTACCACCGCGGATGGGGCGGAGGGAGGACTCTGTCCTCTCTCGCTCGCGGCCCGCCTCCTCCTTCGCGAGCATTACTGCTTCGCAGAAGGAGGCGACTGCTTCCCACAGCTAGAATAGCATGGCGAAACAATCGTAGACAAAACGGTCTGACGGTGAATATTCCATAGTTGAATTGTCCTGTCGACGATTCAAACAAATGTGAACCATTCTGTCGGCGAAACATCCATAGGTGAAACGTTATATCGACGAATCTCTCTTAAACGTAACGTCCTGTCGGTGAACAGTCCAAAGGAGAAACGACTGTCGGAGAACGCTTGCAGAATCAATTTACCTAATCGTATAATAACATTAAGTTTATAAAACAGTGACATTGGTACGCGAGCGCGGTTCAACCTACCGGAGTAGGGAACCCCCTCATGTCCTGTTGACTTCCTTAACTGTTGACATTCTGAATTGTTGAGATTTTGAATCGTTGGTCTTACGGTGTTGATGTTTTAACTGTTGATATTATGGCTGTTGATCTTACGTCTGTATCCCGTCCGAGCACGACTGTACTGTCACGTACTGTGCCGGGTTTTTTATAAATAAAATAAATAAATAACGAGCGGATATCAGGCGTTGTTATTCAATTGTGTAGGTTATTGATATATTATGCAGCGGCTGCCTCCCACAGGATGAGGGAAGCTGTGGAGAGGGGGTGATACTCATTAATTTATAAGTGATTGGACAACGAGCACAGGTGAGAGAGCGCGACACGGAAAGCGAATTAGACGGCACCGGCGCCGGCCCGTCACGAGAGCGGCCCGCGGGACCGGCTCGGAGCTAGCAGCGGGCGACGCGACGCCGACAATATTTGTGAATAAATGAACGACAGCTCACAGACCGACTCAAATAGCTACTGTTTTAAATTAACTATCAATTTCATCGAGGACAATGATTTCGGAACGTCACTTATTATTAGATCATTACTCCATTTAATTATCTATGGAAGCACGCCATGAATCACGCATTCATTTTGACTGGCGATTGTTTGATTACACGCACTGAGTCGTATAATATTTGACCCAGCAGCGATCGGTACAGCTTCTTCGTTGTACTACATTTTACATGGTTCGACACACTGCTCCGCAGCCTCATCGTATCTGCTTTTCTTTGAGAAGTATTTATGCTATTCATCGGGAATAGAAAATGTAATCCAACGAGAATAACAACAAATTTATAAAAAAGGTAGGTACCTACCGACTTTAAAAGCAAATACAAAAAAGTTTAAAATAACTTTTCATTCGAAAATCGGTGGTTTTTTTATGTATTCCCCGATTTCTCAAAGACTCCTGGACCGATTTTGAAAATTCTTCTTTTTAAAATTAAATTGTGCGAATCAGTTAGTTCGCATAAGTATTTTGATGGGCAACTACGGAACCCTACACTGTGCGTGGCCCGACACGCACTTGGCCGGTTTTTTTTAAAAGAAAGTTTTTATTTTCCCGTTTTTAGTTAGTTCAGATATTCAACAAAAAATTTCGTATAATCGGCGTCTTTAGAAATTTATATCCAAGAGAGCAACAAAAACGAATCTATGCGGGCAATGTCACAAGACATAAATTATTATTGTATACTAGCTTCTGCCAGCGACTTCGTACGCGGATCCTGTTTCTTATGCCAGCGGCAACGGGGTCGTCAAAACCGAAGATCTGAAACGTCTGATGTCAAATTCTAAGAGCCCGGGGACGGGAAAACAACGGATTATTTTAGGTGCGGGTTAGGTTAGGAATTTGTAAAAAAAAAAGAATTTTCATTCCTAACGTAACCCTATTCCTAACCTGACCCGACACTCACCCGGGATGCGCGTGACCATTCCAGACGTTCGAGATGCTTCATTTTTGTAAGTCAACAAATGCCCATTAGACTAAACAACTCTTGCTCAGACGTCATTCCTGAATATTTTTATTATTGTGTAGCTGGGCTCTTGGAGTTCCACATCAGGTGTTCCAGATCTTCAATTTTAATACGTCAACAGAGAGTGCTCATCAGGCTGAACAACTCTTACTAAGACGTCATTACTGTACATGTTATAGTGTAGCTGTGCTCTTGGAGTTCCACATCAGGTGTTCCCGATATTTAATTGTATACGTCAACACAGAGTGCTTATCAGGCTGAAGAACTCTTACTAAGACGTCATTACTGTAAATGTTACAGTGTAGCTAGGCTCTAGGCTCTGAAAAACTACTGAACCGATTTTGATGAAACTGCAGTATTTCCTAAGTTGAACAATGCATAGTACAGCAAAAAAAGAATCATTTATAATAATAATAATAATTTATAATAATAATAATGATACTTGATTCAGAAGGCAGTACTCTTGGACACGGCGCGTATTGTTAGGAGGTTCCTCTCTCAAGAGCCCTGACCACCGGCAGCCCGGACCCTGTTCCCGACGCTGGTGGACTGCTATTTTTTATATTTTTAAATGTTTTTAGTTTGTTTTTTTTTTATAAAAATATTTAAAAATTTAATTAATAAGTGTAAAAATAAATAAAGAGAATAATGATACATTTTATTCGAAAATTAAGTCATAATGAAGGTTTACATAATTACAATAGAGGTACAATTTTTCTTAAGGTAGTGTTAGTTCTGCCTGATGTAGGTTTAATTAAAACCTGTGTTTCAGGTCATCACTTTACAATAAATAAATAAGAGAGGACAATTCATTAGAAGATAAATAAACAACAAGATAATAATTATAATACTTTTAGAGACTAAATCATTGTGTATAAAATACTAAAACTAGTTTTTTTTTATACAATTATGTTTAAATTAATTAATTTCTGAATTTAAATCGGACTTGTGGTTCCGGAGATATGCGAACACATACATACACTTTTGTATGAAAACATTTGTTCAGACGCTGATATAAACTAACATATACGAAAACTGGGCATTTCTGGAAATACTACATACCTACGGGTCGAATTGAGAACCTCCTTTTTTTTGAAGTATGTAGAAATGGTATCCATAAGTAGGATTCAACGGGAATAAATCGATAAAAAGGAGTTTTATGATTGAAGAGAATACCGTAAATCAAATCAAATAAAATAAATTTATTTCATACAGAGTCTGAAATAATAATTTATTTCAGAGAGTATTTTAGAGAGAGTATTTATTTCAGAGAGTATGGACTCTGTCTGAAACATAGAGACACACTCACACACAGACACACACTCTGAGGTACATAAAAACATTAAACATATTATATTTACAATTCGGTGTGGAGCCGCATCCATCTCTGCAACATAGGAGAATCCCACCGATCAGCGAATACGCTGAGAATAGTGTTGGTACTGCCGCGGACTCGTGTTATTAGGGAGGCACATCTCAGGATGATGGCAGCAAAACCATTTATATTTGCGTCCGCAAACATGCCGGACGTACTACAGTTCCACGGCAGCCCCAACAGAACCCTCAACGCATTGTTATATTGGACCCGTAGGTCGCTGAAAGCACGCTGCGTATAGTATGCCCATTCCGGCGAACGCAGACAGGCAACTTCAGTTTATTAATTTAGTTTTAGTACTTGGGTTTAGTGCGAAACTCTGAAACATTAAAATATTTGCGGAAACAAAATTTATATCTAGTTCGGAAGGTATGTAAATACGTACCTACCGGTTTTAGGCCTGCATCAGTGTCACTAGTAGGAATTTCGTAATGTTGTAATCTAGCAGGATTAACAAAGTAACATTTAACAAAGTTTTTTGACAGCGAGATATCCCGTAAGTGACATTTTAAATTTATAATCAAACCAAAGTGTATAAAAAGTACCGTGGATTTTATTCAATACGAGTGTAGGAGGGGACCACTCGCAGGAACAATTTGACGATAGTACCACGAAAAAAAAAATTGTACACATAAATAGCAAATGGAGATAGAACCTGTACTACGCAGAAATATTGATAAGAGTGGTAGAAACTGTGGTCTGCAGAGCACGGCGTGGCAGGAGCAGAATGCAGCGCTCGCGAGCAGACTGCCGCCTGCCTGCAGCGGTGTACGGCCGCTCATTACTATGCGCTCGGCGCGCGAAGTGCCGGCACGCGCTGTCGCTGCTGCTCGGCTTATTATTGACACGGCTGTAGTCTTCGTGCCGCATACTAATAGCAGATCCGCTCCACGCCCCCGCGCTACGCAGCCTTCATTACATTCATTTCTCTCCGGAAATAAGACCGAAAACAATGTCAATACCAATAATGGTCCAGTAACCTTATAGTCTTTAAGTACTTTACGGGGTTTTTTGTGTCAAATCCGGTTTTGATACCAGATAGTCCCCAAGGCTAATCCTTTCGAAATTCATTAAGAACGGCAGAATATTAAAAGGCTAAAGCCTTTTAAACTTTATAATTTTTGATAGTCTTCTAATTTTCAATCTCGGAAACTATTGTACAGTACTCAACACTGTGAGAACATACTATGAAAACTAGCACTTTCGGGTCATCACCGCCAAAATGTAGATAAAGGAATCCAGTTTCAATAAGAATTTGGAAAAGGCGATGCTAGAATACATAATTATAATATTTGATGCTTTTCTTTGTGATGTACGAACTTCCAAGCTGTGACAGTATCACTTACTCAGCAAGAGTGACAAGATGGTACCCTTCCACCGTGACGGGATGAAGAAAAGCATCCAGGACATCGGAGGTGCGACAGAGTCCCTGGCGACGTGACGACATTCGTGGCGAAGGACTTGGGCAAGCTTCCTCCATCACTTTCGCACATATCGAAGCAATAATCCTTTTTGTAGGACATCGTCTTCCTGAAGACAAGTTTGACCGATGAATGTACTGAGAAAGTTGAAGGTATCTCAGAAAAACGTTACGAATTTCTTTAAAACGATGAGTTGCGCAACTCGGTAAGAATAACTTATTTTATGCCTACATTCTAAGCAAATATAGACCTATTTTGACTTTTCCATTGTAATCACGCGCGACGCATTGTTACCAACGAGGCCACTTTCAAAGGGTGAAGCTTGCCTCGATACCATCAGCAGTTTTGTCGCCGACGCTGAATGACCCAGCATTCAACGCGTAGCTTTCGTCCCTGCAGATTCTCCTCACTACGTTGCCCGAAAAATACGATCAGCTGATCCATTTGTCTTCGATAGTAGCTGCACGGGCTTCCTGGAGTGATCCACGAAGCCCGTGCCAGTAAAAGCTGTTGATGATGATGCAACGAGGGAAGCAGAGGCTCTTGTGGAGCCCAGAACAGTTATTGCAGGAGCGCCCCAACGGCAATTTCAGGTCGTATGTACAGCGCAGTCCGCCGCGATTCGAGATCCTCAACAAAGTGTTGGAAGAAAGCTTTTAACCACAGGACGTGCTGTTCTATGAATTACACGAGAGCATAAAGTTTAAATGCAGTTTTAGTGAAGTTGTAGTTTTAAGTGGCAGATATGAGTTTGAGCTTCATTTACTTACACAACCGGAAATACATAAGTAAATTGTTTGATTGATTGATATGCCTCTGCATAATCAACATTTGTAGTAAAAAAATGACGTTGGTTTGAGAGGGTCATAAGCTTTACCAATAGCCCTGAGAGTGGTTATCAAAGGTTCACGAGCTATTTTGTTCTCAAAATAGTTGAAAGATCTTAAACTGCTTCCCAACGGGTCCACGACATTAAAAGAAAATATTGAATTCCCAATGGGTCTATGATAATAACAAAAATGATGCAGGGCGACTCGTATTAGTGACCGATACTTAAACACGTGGTTGTATTCTCTCTCATGCTAACCCGCGTCCCTAAACCCGTGCGCCCGCGATGTCGTATGACGACTTATTATTATATTTATTTATTATCTTTCTTTTTATTGAAAAGGATTTTTGTTACCATGACGTCCTACAATCACGTGTTTGAGTACCGGTCACTAATTATGTACGAGGAATGGAATTTTCTACTTTTGTACCGCTACACTCGGGACTTATGTTTTTGGCATGGTTGCTGGGCTTTTGTACTATTTGTACAGTATGGTGTAATAACTGTATAAAAGAAGCACGATGGTACGCCCCTTACGTGGAAACCGTATGTTACGGAAACAGTTACATCATGTATCGACACGACTATAAAAGGATTTATTTAAATCAAATTTTTTTTTGTGAAAAAATAAATTTTATTATTAAAAAGGTATCATAAGTGGTCGTTGAGGTCGCGCGTCACCTGCGCAGCGCCGTGTAAATACATTATGTACACGCGACACTTCTCTCCGACACCTGCAGATAAAATAAAGCGGTTTACGAAGGAGCTCGGTGGGTTGGAGGGAGGCATCAGGCAGGCGGGGCGCGGAGGTGTTGGGGAGTGATAACGACAAGCCATACCGCGCGAGTTAGACGCCAATTAGATCGGACTCACTCCTCGCTGATTACGGCCGGATAGCTTACCCAGACATTATCTACTAACTCGACTGAATGATTGAATGATGACTAATTTTCCTGTCTACGATTTCATCTTTTCCCTTTGAATCAATAATTGTTCATAATAGTAAAGTTACAGTTACAGGAGCTTATGGGCATAGAAGTAGAAAATCCGCCTTATTTTACTCTTTACCAAAGAATTGATTTCAGCTGATGCCTCCATGCGTTCCTGAAAATAAAGTGGTCCTATGGATTCCGTTTTTTCTTATGATAAAATGTGCGGAACCCCCTCAAAAGACAAAGAGGGTAAAATCGACGAAACAAGAAAACAATATCAATAGAAATGCAGAAATGTACAATCTGTCTATAAAATCATAAAAACGATGTTTGAGGTTACTAAAATTATTCAAAGTAAGTAAGTTACCTTTTTGCACTAAATCGAGGTACATCGTATGTCATCGGCTTCATTTGCGACTCGTTATCATCGTAGACTTGCAAAGGAATAAAAATTTAATATACGAGTAGATAACGAGTCCAAAAATGACATCCGCAGCGCCCTTATCGATTTCCATGATTTGAATGTACAGGTAGGTACACAAATGTTCAGTGTAGGGTCGGCAGTGGTCGCACGCGCTGTATATTAAACATACCATGTCTGTATGATGGAGGTTTCCTCGCAGCCTGGCACGCACATAATCATGGTATGTAGGTACCTACACAGTGGGTGCGACCTCGGCTCTACCTTCACCATTTTCGTCTGTACATTTCTGGATTTGTATTAAAATTGTTTTCTTGTTTATCCCTTTTTACCCTTCTTTCAAAAGGAGGAGGTTTTTAATGCGGATGATTTTAAGCTTTTGCATTGCTTATAAGGTGGGCTCTGAGCGCGGCGACCGAATCAAGAAATTCCGTGACGAAAATACCTATGGAAAAAAACCTAACAAAAATACCTACACCCTGCATCGTTTAACGTCGTTTCAGTTCGGGAGACTTTGGCAATCATAAGAATATCCGTCATAAAGACAATTTACTTTTTCTTACTGATTCTAAACGGCCAGCTACAAAAGGAGGTTTTCACAACGAAACCTACTTATAAAAAATCCCCGTTTTTATGGTGAAATCATCAAATGAGTCCTCCCACTCCGGGCAGGGCGGGAGGGACTGTCAGACTTGTACTGACTAAAATCCACGGTGTTCTTCGATGGCCCCTTTATGTTCCGCGGTTACGGTCAAGGAATAACCTAAGCCCAACTTATATCTTCATTTTAATTTATTTTTAATCTACTTCAAAAAAAAAGGACCAGTTTCAGTAGTGATCATCGACCCGTACCTATGTACTCGTATGTAATATTTCCAGAGCTGCCCAATTTTCTTATTATGTTAGTCTATATCAGCGTCTGAACAAATGTGCAAAATTTCATAAGTGTATGTATGTATTACGTATTTATGTATGTTTTATGTTTGTGTTCTCATATCTCCTGAACTACAAGTTTCATCAGAAAACTGTTTGTTACATTCTAGGGAAGGTTTAAGTATATAACAATAATAGATATTTAGTGACGTTGCCCGCATAGATCCTCCCACCCCGGGCAGGGCGGGAGGGACTGTCAGACTTCTACTGACTAAAATCCACGGTGTCCTTCAATAGCCCTTTCTGTTCCGGGATCACGGTAAGGAAATAATCCCGCGACCCCGGCAGGGTCCAATACGCACTTGGAAAGTTCAAAAAAAAAATTGAAAATCGGTCCACAAAAGATTGACACTAATCGAAGCAGAAGCCTCGGAGTAATCGACGTACCAACAAAAATAAATAAAAAATACCGACCGAATTGACAACCTCCTCCTTTTTTTGAAGTCGGTTGATTTAGTAAGTTCTTCACACAGATAGATATATAAAGATTTTTATGCATTCGTGAGAGGTTTACAAAGCTTGTTTGTATCTCCTAACTGTTGCGCACCAATGGAGGCAGCGGCGCTTCGCGACCAACACATTCGTCCCTTTCGACCTGTCTTGTTTAGAGAGTGCAGGACGCGATCCAAGGACTCCCGATCAGTGTTCGCGAAAAGTATATTTTGTCAGCCGGCAGTTCACTGTGTCTCATAAGAAGCGCAGGATGGTGTGAGAGTGAAAGTTTCGAGCTCATATATAATTCACGTGTATTAGCTACGTTGAATTATTGATGCGCTGATGGAAGGCACGCCGAGCGCTTCACATTCGACTCGCAACTTATCGCTCTTGCTTGAACTTGTTTATAACATTGATCGAAAGCAACTTCAGTAATGTAGTCGTTAAAACTTGACTCATCTGTCGTTTCAGTAATTTATGTTTGTTTAGCTTGCAGTTCCACTTCAAAATAAATTCGACGGTACGTGACGGTTCAGGGGAAGTTCAGTTCGGACTACAAGGTGAGGTGTTCCAAGTGAACAGATCAATGAAACCGGAGATCCTAAGAAAGCTTGAGAGGTTTTACGGACAGTTAAATACACATCAACACGACAACCCAGTGTCGGTACAGCTCGAGACGCAAGAACTAAACTGACTCGACACTACACTGAGGATATCCCGGACATCAGCCTGTACGAGATTAGAATGGCTCTTAAACAGCTCGAGAATAACAAGGCGCTGGGTGAGGACGGAATCACAACAGAACTTCTGAGAGCGGGTGGAGAACCGGTACTTCTAGTCCTCCAGAAGTTATTTAATTCCGTCAAACTCGAAGGTTCTACACCAGAAGCATGGCACAGGAGCGTGGTTGTTCTTTTCTTCAAAAAGGGTGACAACACCTTGTTGAAGAACTACAGGCCAATCTCACTTCTGAGCCATGTATACAAGCTAACAGCCCCCGAACACCCCTGTTTGAGGAGTGGCTGGAGAGACGTCACGGCGATCGTCCTGACCTATCGGATGACGCAGGTCCTCACCGGACACGGAAGTTTTAGGGAGGTACCTGTGCCTGATGGGGAAGGAGGAAACGCCCGGGTGCCACCACTGCGAAGATCGCCCGGAGGACACAGTAGAGCATACGGTGCAAGACTGCCCAGCTTGGGCGGTGCACCGACGTGTCCTCACGGCGGCGATAGGCGGAGACCTCTCGCGCCCGGCATTGGTTGCGGCCATGCTGCGGGGCGAGACGGAGTGGGAAGCGGTCTGCTCCTTCTGCGAGGCAGTAATGCTCGTGAAGGAGGAGGCGGGCTGCGAGCGAGAGAGGACAGCGTCCTCCCTCCGCCCCAACCGCAGTGGTAGGCGCCCGCGGCGTCGGACGTCAGCAGATGATCTCCGGCCACAGTAAGCGCGGGCATGCGGGCAGCGAGTAAAGGGCAACTCGCTGCTCGACCATGGACCATGCCCGGGTCGACGGCGCGTTGTGTCCCACGCGCGCCTCAAAGAGCTTCAGCTTCAGATCAGATTATTCGCTTCGCGGGATTATTTCCTTACCGTGACCCCGGAACATAACAGGCTACTGAAGGACACCGTAGATTTTAGTCAGTAGAAGTCTGACAGTCGGCATCAACATCAATGGCGAATACATCACTCACCTTCGTTTTGCCGATGATATAGTCCTCATGGCAGAATCGTTGGAGCACCTCAATGCTATGCTCAGCGACCTCAGTATCGTTTCCCAACGGGTCGGCCTTAAATGAACATGGACAAGACGAAAGTCATATCGAATGTCCATGTGGCACCCGTACCGGTTGTTGTTGGGAGCGATACTCTAGAAGTTGTAGACTATTATACTTACCTTGGACAGATTGTTCAGTTAGGTAGGTCCAACTTCGAGAAACAGGTCGCCCGAAGAATCCAACTCGGATGGGCAACGTTTTGGGAAGTTACGTGATATCTTCTCATCGAGAATCCCACAGTGTCTCAAGACAAAGATGTTTAACCAGTATGTGTTGCCAGTGATGATATATGACTCCGAAACATGGTCCTTGACTGCTGGCCTTTTAAAGAGACTAAGAGCCACTCAACGAGCAATGGAAAGAGCTATGCTATGAGTTTCTTTGCGGAATAAAATCCGGAACATGGATATTCGGCGAAGAACCAGAGTCACCGACATAGCTCATAAAATTTGCAAGTTGAAGTGGCAATTGGCGGGCCACATCGCTCGTAGAACTGTCAACCGATGGGGAAGAAAAGTTCTCGAGTGGCGACCACGGACCGGAAAACGCAGCGTAGGCAGGCCTCCCACTAGGTGGACCGACGACATCGTGAGGGTCGCGGGCAGCCGATAGATGCAAGTGGCGAATTGTCGTTCGGCGTGGCGGTCTAAGGGGGAGGCCTATGTTCAGCAGTGGACGTCCTCCGGCTGATGATGATGATTAGAATTTCCTCGCGACGCACCAAGTTCAACTATAGTTTCGTCAGCGACGTACGAATAATAACATTCACGCTCGGGTTTCTAATGAACTTCGCTAGCGGAGGCTGAGGCGACGCGGATGACATTCTTGCACAAGAACAGGGAGACGATGACGGCGCCGTGCGAGTTTTATTGAAGATCGTGAAGCTTGCCCGCCATGCCTTCGATCACGGGCCGCCGTCACAGTAATATTATTCTACACTACTCCAACTTCATACAAACGGACCAAACGCGAGCTACGCCTACGCGCGATGTCGGGGTGCGCCCGGGGCGCAGACAGTCATGACTGTACCGCAGTGACAAACGGACGGTGTGTTGTTTTTTTAACAATAACCGCGCGATTTTTTCACTACACATCAGTTCAAGTACATAGTTAGTATGACGAGTAGTAAATATTGTGTTGTTTCTGATTGCTTAATTTTTAATTAAGATTTATATTAGAATGCGGATTTATTATATTTTAAAATTGAATAATAAAGAATTTTGTATGACTCAGTCGAGGCGCAAATAAGCCCGAATTGTTTTTCAAACTAAAACATGTTTTTTTTTTTAAATAAATCTACCAATCAAAAAACAACACGTATTTTTATTGAACACTTCCTATTCAATATATAAAGTATTTTATTTGTTTATACAGGGGGACTTTTATACCACCGTCCAAAATTTTTCTAGACATTAGGTACCTATCAATCACTAATCCTATTTTTGAAAAAATCACCCTGCATAATAAAAGTATACCTATTTACAATCACAAAACTAAATAGAAACAGAAAGTAGGTAAATGTAATTAGAATGCTGGAGACGGGCAGCCCTAACGCATATTTACGTACCGCGCATCTGTAGGGATTTATTTCTATCATGCGGCCGAGTTACACTACTGATAGATAATTATAGTGCGCCGCCGCCGCCGTCACTCCGGGCGGTCCCGACCATAACATACCAATTCAATTACCGCGTACCTCTGTAAATGGATTGCCGGAGAAGAGAAGCGCTTTATAAGATTTTTTTCATGATGTTTGCTCGCATTATCTAGCTGGTAATGGGCTCCATTTACGGCGGTCGAGTGCTGTCTAATGAGACTGCGGACTTTGCTAGTAACGTAGTTTTAGTAATGTTGTCCTTAACATATTTCTGTCCCTTCTCATTGACTTGGTAGTTTCAGAATGGACTATCGTTCAGGAACAAATTAATTGTATGTGCTAGAAGTAACTTATGAATTGAAAGAAAAAAATGTATTAACATTAAAAAAATTACTTCTCTTAAAACAAGTAACCGATTTCAAGAACAAATACAAAAAAGTTTAAAATAACTTTTCTTTCGGAAGTCGGTGTTTTTTTTTTTTATTTTATTTCATTGACTATTGCCACCAACTTCCTACGTCGCCGTCGGTACTTTTTTTAAAGGCCTATTCAGACCTAAGCGATATTCGCTGCCGCTGTGGGTAGAAGAACATACCGCGCGGGTTTCGCTTAGTTATTTAGTATCAAGTATCGCGGCTAGAGCGACCTGAGCGATATTCGCTGCGCTGTGGGTAGAGGTAAGTTACATACAGCGCGTTATTCTACCCACAAGGATAGCGAAATCCGTTTTGGTGTGAACAGTAATATTACCGCATACCCACTGGGTTTTCTCTGCCGCAAACGGTAGCGAATACCGCTTAGATCTGAATAGGCCTTAAGTTTTTATTAAAACTTTTTTTTCAGTTCAGAAATTCAACAAAAATCTTCGTATGGGCGTCTTTAGAAATCTATAATCCAAGTGTACTACAAAAACGGATCTATGTGGAAAACATCACAATATCTACATTATTATAAACCACTAATCCCACCAAAAACATTTCATGTAAAATGTTGCCAAAACGAGCACATAAGGTTTGCTCTACCAAAAAGATATCAGATCTCATTTAGAACCAATCTTCTGAATCTACGCGGCCTAACTCTACCAACCCTAACTTCACAAATACTACACATCAGTAAAAATGTATTATCTATTTATATAAAAGAACAGGGGTTTTTCTTTTGACTTGACTACAGCCGAAACCGCTAAATGCAGAAACTTGAATTTTAGACAACATTTGCAGTCTACCATGTAGAGTGGCAATAAGACGGGATTTTGCGAAAATCCTCCTCTAAGGGGGTGAAAAGGGGTGAAAACGTTTGTATGAAAAATCTTATTCCTTGGGTTTATAAACTTGAAACTTACCAAGAATAAGAACACCAGTAAATAAATAAGATTAGCACCACTATTTTTTTTAAACTACCCTCCATTGGTAATCTAGAGGATTTTAAAGTTTGTATGGGAAAATCATAACGCGTGAGCTGATGAATTTGAAAATCAGTATACTAGATAAGAATTAATCAAATACGTGTTTTTGGATTTTTCGAAAATCACCCCCCAAGTTGGTGAAAAGGGTTATTCAAGTTTTGAAGGGAGGATATTAAACCACTGAACGTAGAACTCTGAATTTTGGATGGTAGTTGCAATTTACTATGTAGGTGAGCATTAAGAAAGGACTTTGCAAAAATCTACCTCTAAGGGGGTGAAAAGGGGTGAAAACCTTTGTATGTAAAATCTTATTCCTTGTGTTCATAAACTTGAAACTTGGTACGAATACGAGTATAAGTAAATAAAAAAGAAAGTCATCATTCGTTTTTTTTAACTATCCTCCATTTTTGGGTTTTTCGAAATTACCCCCTAAAGTGGTGAAAAGGTGTGATTAAGTTTTAAGGGAAGGATTTTACTGCTTGCTTCGATAAACTCAAAACTTGACATAATTATCTCTCAATCGAATAAAGGGTGCCTATTTTTATTTATATTTCATAAATCAACCCCTAACGGGGTGAAAATCAGAAAATCAGTTTGTCTACTACGATTGATTGTTTGTATTGAGTTTTTAGATTTTCTTATAAGGAGGGTGAGCGGGAATTAAATTCACTGAGTTTGAAATTTGAAACACGCGCAGACGAAGTCGTGGGCAAAGTGCTAGTTTAATATAAAACCCTGAAATCTTAATTTCTAAAACAAATTCTTAAATCTTCGTTCAGGATGTAAATAAGAATGTTTGTTTGAGTTTACCGGAAGGCAGAGAGAGATCACAATAGCGAGATGTCGCGGGCACGGGCGGCGCCGGGAGCGGGGCGGCGCGCGGCGCAGGTAGCTGCGACACGCAGCTGTTTCCTACACATAATACACGGATGAGCGAGTTTCACGGCTCACCTGCGAAGTCTTTGTGTCTGATCTGCGACACCGAACATTTA
The DNA here is from genome assembly GCA_036375495.1 of Agrotis segetum. NCBI lineage: Eukaryota > Metazoa > Arthropoda > Insecta > Lepidoptera > Noctuidae > Agrotis > Agrotis segetum. The sequence continues at coordinate 22,781 of JAQSVV010000683.1, read as the reverse complement.
AATAATTCAGGCCCGTTTGTGTTTGTTATTCGCGTGCTAAACGGTCGTACTCGTGTGTGTGTGTGGCGGTATCAATCACACAGGCGACGGGCACACATTGTTTCATGGAATATTAAGTGACGCCGCGCGCCGTGGCTCCGTTCCGCTAATACGAGTTTATGTAGATAAGAGTAATATAGTAGTCCTACATGTCATGTGCCGCAGCCCGCAGCCCGCAGCCCGCAGAGTCAAGTGCCGCTGCTATAGCAGAAATGAGAATTACTACGCCACTGATGTTAGCTCTGTTACCTCTACCATTAGAACATACATAAAACGGGATATATACCATTTTTAAGGGCTTTTGAAGGCTACCGTGGATTTAAGTCAGTACAAGTGAAAGAAAAGAAGAAAAAACGTTTATTGGCACATGCCATAAGTGCACACAGTACGTTTGATTTTTGACATTCACGAATGCAAATGCGGATGCGAATATCAATTCCAATATTCGCGAATACGATTAACTATTCAGTTTTAAATCAATGACTCTTGATATTTTTTTTTTTTTGTATTATCTGTACTTAATTTATTTTTAGTTCCTGCCTGTAAGTGAATTTAAAAATTATGTAAGAGTAGCTCTTAGAGTGGCGTCAGTGAAAGAAAAGTAAATTGAGACACGCTTTTCTTTGCATGGTTATATTCATGACTGATTTTTGTGGTGGATTTGATAAATATGAATATTGATGAATGGTGAGAATACATTACATTGAATACACTGAATAAAAGATGGATAGAGACGAAGACGAAAGAATGAATGGAGTGTGTAGACCAAGGAGTACCACCGACGTTCGTATTCGCAAAATGTTCGCACGAACTTTTCGAATCCGAATGTCTTAAATAATAATATTAATATAATATTCCACAACTATCACACTACGCCATCTAGTCCCAAGCTGAGCAGAGCTTGTGTTATGGGTACTAGACAACTGATAAACATACTTATATATTTCTAAATACGTACATATTATAGATAAATTACACCCAGACACAGAACAAATGATCGTGCTCATCACACAAACATTTGTCCTGGGTGGGAAATAGTGGGAATCGAACCCACGACCCTCGGCATAGCAGTCAGGGTCACTAACCACTAGACCACGAGGCCAGTCTTAAAATATGCGAATATATGCGGATGCGAATGCGAACATTCGCAACATCCCTAATTTGTATGTTATGTGCAAAGAGATTTAAAAGAACCTATAGAGCGGGCATTGGGAAAATTGTCATACAAAATTGTTTATGCCGTGCGTCAGTAGCACTATCTAAGCGTTGCATAGCAACGCGACTACTAGACTGAGGGACTTTTTACCTATTGGTAAAAAAATTTGGATCACAAATTTCTTCGTGATGTCCCGTCTACTGCTCGTATATAGTTTAATGTCTTTGGTTATGTGACTGACACACACACCCTCACATTCGTACAGCTTAGACTATCACTCACAAACACTTACACTCATACTTACACCCGCACCCACTCATGGCTCTCTCTCACTCAGTCGAAAAACTCACCCTGTATGCGATTGCGAGAACCTAACCCTACGATTCTAACTTTGACAAAATTAAACTGAGATAATCATCACGTATTTGGTATCAAAAGAAAGGTCGTATCGAGCACAGAGCGAGATCCCCAGCAGCTGCAGCCCACTGCCCACTGCCCACTGCCCACTGCCCGCTGCCCACTGCACGCTCCAACTCGCGGGTGCCACCACGGCTCTACCTTGAATATTTTTTTATCATTGTTTCGTTCTTGTTAGTACCCATTTCTACGCAGTCGGGTTTTAGTTTTTTGAACTTTATTTTTATCTACTACCTATTAGCTAATAAGCGTCTACTGCTTCGTACGGTTTTTCGCAGAGATTTATATAGATTTGACGTAATTAATCGTCTTTAATGATAATGGAAACCACAAACACACGAAGAAACTTAGATACGAGTATAATGTAGAATAGATTTCGATACGGTCGCGTCTGTCCGACTCAAATGTTCGCTCGATATTATTCAATCATAAAGCCAACCCGTTCACAAATCGTCAAAGGCGTAGTGGACAGGCGAGTAGTGGAGCGAGTGGGCGAGTAGAGTGGCTCTTCACAGAGTCGTCAGCTCCGCGCTCTGACGGAAGCTTTCGACTTTCAAGTACTCTTGATGTGCTCTCAAATGGAGCGAAGTAATAAAAGTAAACAATTTGGAAGTAACAAGTATCGGAGGCGACGTGGGTACTGCTGATGGTGCTACTCTCGTCTGAAGCGTCTCGTTACACGAGTCAGGCGTGAGCGCGTGATGGACGGCTACGACTGAGCATCATGGCCGAGACACCCTCAAATCCTTCGCCAATGCCATGACTATCCATTCACAAAATTAAAGCACGGAAACATGACTCTCAGACGATATTGAAAATTTCACCAAATTATTTTGATTTCGCGACCATCCTTTGAAACATGATACTCGGTATAAATATTCTGGGAACGTTATCTGTAGCACGTGAGGTTACGTGACAAATATACACGCGAGATAATACTGTTCGCTATTCAAAGCGCCTTCCTCGGAGCGCGCGACACGATGCGGCGCGCGGCGGAGAAGCAGCCGGGCCGCGCCGCGCCGCGATGCTGTATTACATTCGAAATACGCGTACATGTGTCTGTTCATTAAAATTTACTTGCATATCGTATACCGTTTAATTAATAGTATGTACATAATTGAGATAGGAATCTTACCGAATCACATCAACAATCATTAAACACGAACGTTCCACCAACGCGGTCGGCGTAACAACATGATGTATTGTAGTCGTTGTAGTAGTGTGTGCATACTACATTGACAGGGAACTACGGGGCATGCTCGGTGCGGGCCTCGCGGTGTCTAGCCTCGTCCCGCGCTGGGCGCTGCCGTAACGACTCATTTGATGATTTTTAAAACTTTTTAAAAATAATGTAACCGCCGTTTTTATTTAACTCTTTTTAGTTTAAATATTCAACCAAAATTCTTGTCAAATACATCATTTTCTTACATGTGCTCAAAAATTTTGTAATCCGTAGCACCGGTAATAACATCGTTAACATGTCTTTCATTCCTTCCCTATCTCAAAAAATACTGAATCGATTTTGAAGAAACTTGCAGTATTCTTTATGTTGAACGATACTAGTTTAACATAATAATAATCGAACTTGTCTTTCCGGAGATATGCGAACACAAACATAATTTACTAAATCAGTCGATGCCGACTCCTTACTAGAGGAGTCTCCACCTGAAATGATGGTTATCAGATGCAAATACTTGAACATCTTTAGAAAATATATGAAAATGGTACTATGTGCATATAAAATTTGAAGGTTGCCCTCGATTTCCCTGGGATCCCATCATCAGATCCTGACCTGATGATCATGGGACTACTTGGAAAGTATACAGGGTGAATTTTTCAACTGGGCGTGGATGGCTATCTCGGAAACTATGAGGAATTTTGAAAAACGTTGAAAGGACTCTCGAGGCCGATTTTGACGAAAACTTAAACTGCATCGTTAGATTTAAGAAAATTCAATAATCCTAGCCAGGAATAGAAACCGCTGATTATGAAAAAAAAAATCACATCCTGTATTATTACTCCATTTGATAGTGTTGCTAATAAGGATCAATTTCTGGGAAGTAACCATATACGGCAAACATAAGGAAACAGCATATTTTAATAAAACTGCTATTTTTCTAAGTCACTTTACTTCAACTGAGCCATAAATCTATTCGAAATTACAAAGTTTCGTTGTTTTCAATGTTTCACTGGATTTGATGCTCTTTGAGGCGCGCGTGGGACACAACGCGCCGTCGACCCGGGCATGGTCCATGGTCGGGCAGCGAGTTGCCCTTTACTCGCTGCCCGCATGCCCGCGCCTACGGTGGCCGGAGATCATCTGCTGACGTCTGACGCCGCGGGCGCCTACCACTGCGGTTGGGGCGGAGGGAGGACGCTGTCCTCTCTCGCTCGCGGCCCGCCTCCTCCATCACGAGCATTACTGCCTCGCAGAAGGAGGAGACCGCTTCCTACTCTATGTAGTAATGATATGACAACTTTACTCACAGTCGTCTGTCAGCACTCAAGTTCAAACATAACTCGGCCAAGCTTGAGCTAACACTGTTTGCTCTATAGATTTGGGCGTTTAATTTTTCAGTAAGTTGCTAACTTTTCTTACAATACTTAGAGCCGCGGACCGAGACACATGCGGCGCGCTCGCACAGCTGCCTCTCCGGCTCTGTTGTCTTAGTACTTAACATTATAATATCTCTTTATCAACTTTGAGCTATAACCAGTGGCGTAGCTAGGCTAGAAGGGGACCCGTATGAAAACATTTTTGGGCCACTTCTAATATAAGTGTTTAGTTTTGGAAAATGAAAACAATAGCATCCTGATTCGTGTAACTAATGCTATTACTGATTTCATTAAGAGAATTTTGAAGGGAGTCAGAAAATTGAGAATGCTTATCGAATAATCGACCTTTTTGAAAATTGAGCTGTTAGGAATTCGATAAATAATTGGAACTTTATGGCAGCTATAAGCTTTAATTTATGAGGTAAGAGATTGCTCTGTCACTTTCAGTCACCAAAAAAAGCCTGGTTTTAAAACATTATTTATTTATTTATATTTAGGCACAGAATACTTAAAAGTACTACGTACAGAAATGTCACTTCTCAAAAACAAGCAAAATGTAAAATCTTTGCTCGTGAGAATAAAGTAAAAATATTATGTACGGAAAGCGTGAGAAACGGGCAGCGGGTGGCAACCGACTGTGAAACCCGTCCACGGTGCGCCTGCGTGCTATGCAGTTTCATACTACAAGCACGAAGAAAGCAGACCAGAAGGGACCCAGCAGTGGGTTGTTAATAAATGCGCTTCAGATCATTTTACGCTGTAAATTTTGAAATGTAAAAGTATAAGCGTATTTATAATACAAAACGTTGATTTGTTTAAAATGAAACACTAAACAAGCCATATGTTTATTTATTGTATTAAACTTTTTTTTATTGTAGTAAGCTCATCAAATGAGTCCTCCCACCCAGGGCAGGGCGGGAGACTAAAATCCACGGTGTCCTTCAATATCCCTTTACGTTCCAGGGCCTCGGGTAATGAAATAATGCCTGCGACTCCTGGCAGGCTTTGGCCCTCTAAACCGCGACCGCTTCCCACGCCGTCTCGTCCCGCAGCATGGTCTCGACCAATGCCGTACGCGAGAGGGCTCCACCCAGGCCGCCGTGAGCACACTCCGGCAGTGCTCTGCCCAAGCGGGGCAGTCCTGCACCATGCTCCACCGTGACCTCCGGGCGATCCTCACAGTGGTGACACCCAGGCGTTTTCTCCTTTCTCATCAGACACAGGTACCTCCCGAGACTTCAGTGTCCGGTGAGGACTTGCGTCATGCGGTAGGTCAGGACGCCGTGACGCCTATCCACAGACTCCTCAAAGAGGGGTCTTACCGCCGCGATTGCGGCGTGCCCGTACTGTGTTATACTATTACTTTTAAAATGTGCTAGTGTCATTTATTATGTTCTACCAGTAAGCAGCCAAAATATGTGTTCATAATTTCTCATAATCTCTGAGGATCACATTTCACAGCTTCCTGTGAAACTAATTATAAGTACCTATCCAAAAACTTCTCAGATAGTTATAAGTTTTTATCTGCATTGCTGCATTTGGAAACAAGTCAGGAGCGGAGTTGGGTTCGGGGCGCGGGGTGCTGGCCGATGATATTGAACTGACTCCAATTTTTCAAAAACTATCTTATCAACTTATTGTTCATGGCATAGCTATGCGTATAACGAAACCATCAGCTGAGCAAACTTAATCATAATTATTATTTTGTTTAGAGACAACAGTCAGTGGTGCGGCCTATTGTGCTTGCCACTCAGTGAATAATGAGAGCTGAGTGCGAGCGGAGCGAGCAGACACACACGCTGAGAACAGCGAGCAGCGCACCGCTGCGCTGCCGCATTGAAACTACCTTTGTGTTATTCATTTTGCTTGCGGCTCACCTGGCCGCTGCGGCGCGCGGCGCGGGAAGCGGAACCATCCGTTTTGTAACCGACTTCAAAAAAAGGAGGAGGTTCTCAATTCGTCGGAATCTTTTTTTTTTATGTATGTTCCCCGATTTCTCGAAGACGCCTGGACCGATTTGGATTTTTTTTCTTTTGTTTGAAAGGGTATACTTTCCAATTGGTCCCATATTCATCAGATCAGGATCTGATGATGGGATCCCAGGGAAATCGAGGGCAACCTTCAAATTTTATAGGCACATAGTACCATTTTCATATATTTTCTAAAGCTGTTCAAGTATTTGCATCTGATAATCATCATCTCAGGCGGATGAGCTGATGATGGAAGGTACAACTTCTCTAGTAAGGAGTCGGCATCGACTGATTTAGTGAATTATATTTGTGTTTGCTGATATCTCTGGAACTACAAGTCCGATTTAAGTAATTCTATTAATAATTTATTATGTTGTACTAGGTATTGTTTAACTTAAGGAATACTGCAAGTTTTATCAAAATCCGTTCAGTAGTTTTTGAGATAGGGAAGGAATGAAAGAGATGTTAACGATGTCATTACCGGTGCTTCGGATTTCTTACAATTATGTAAGAAAATGATGTATTTGACAAGAATTTTATGGTTGAATATTTATACTAAAAAGAGTAAAATAAAAAAATAAAAAATAAAAACTTTTCTTTCGGAAGTCGGTAGCAAAAAAACAATGAAATTAATAAAAAACCACCGACTTCCGAAATAAAAGTTTTGTAGGTTATTTTATACTTTTATGTGGTTGTTTTTGAAGGCGGTTACATTTTTTTTGTTATATTATTATGTTGTTTTTTATTTTTTATTAATGTCCGATGGACCGCACGAACCGTAGACACTCGCCCTCTCGTACATTGAAGAGCAAGAACTTTGCGATTAGGTACAATTTACACGTCAGTTTGGAATATTGGACTAGAACAAAGAACAAGTTACTTTCAGAAAAAAACATGTAAAATAAAATAATCAGTATGCTTACACTAACAGAGAGAAACAACTAAATCAGACGGACCATAAGTTATCGGAAAAATAAATAAACTAAAGTTACAACCAATGTTGTAGTGTAATAACGAATGTATCGGAAATAATGTACGATTGTACGTGCGTCGACTGGATTGTTGTGTATAATGAGCAGGCAGCGGCGCATCCATAACACGAGACATTATCGTAATTAGATCGCACCCCCCCCCACTCGCCTCCCCGCGCCGCGCTGCACGCAGCCGCGCGCCGCTGGCGAGCTGGCGGTGCTCGCAGTACACACCAGTGGAGCAGTCGATGCGTAATGTATACTCAGATTCTTCGGCGGGCTGGAGTTAGGGGAAGTCGCGCTATCGCTGATAAAACCACCTTTTTGTGTATGCAGAGCCTCCTCGCGGCTTCGGATATAGTCTCGTAAATCAGCTCCGTAAAGTCTCAGCTGCGAGGTCGGGCAGCAGGCTCGCGGGCCGCCGCGTGAATAAGTAACACCGGAGAGCGGTCGGCGGCGCAGCGCACTAATTAATTTATGAGCGGCGTGGAGCACCGAATAAATAATAAATATTTCAACAGTTCATATTTCATGAAAATGGCGACGTAAACGACCGTTTTTAACGCTATAATGTTATCTAAACAAAGTGGAATAAAACCACGTTAACAAGTAGACGCGCGCTCGACTGCCCGCGTGCTCTCGTGTGCACTCACACTCGTGCACTCTGCTAGAAGCAGTCTACAAGAGACCTTTATTTATAGTTTCAGAGATACTTAGTGCTTGAAATCTGTAATTGCTCCTGAATATGTCGCAGTGATATGATAGAACCATTTCGTCCATCGACGTTTTCTAATGTTTTACTAGATTTAGTTTAGTTTTAAAATACCACAGAAAAGTAATTTTTGTCATTTCACTGAACACATTTAGGGATTTTTCAAATCACTAGATTTGTTTAGGGAAATGATGAAATCGTGTTGTTATTTTAACATCTCCAGTTTTTATCATATCATGTCCATAGCGACAAATATAGCCACTTTTTTTAGCGTGGTCAAATCATCCATAGTACAATATAGGGCTTAAACAGAATCAAGCTGGTTGAAACTTGAATGATCACACAATCCTTGTTTGGAATTTATTTGGAAAAAAGCTGTAATTGCAATATTTTGTCAAAATGTGAACACAACACTATGCGTGGTGTTTCTTGCCCATTCTCTTTTTCATACAACCTTCCTTTGCGAGTGGGTGAATGTGTGTAGAATCAATCCCATCCCATCCTATTTCCTGTAAATTTAATATTCGACGTTTAAAAGTGCCTCTTTGATGGCCTATTTGAAAGAAATGATTTGACTTTGAGTCAATAACTTAGAGTAACACATAAATATGCTTTGTTAGTTAGATTTTATTCCAATTTAATATTTCCGTGCGATAATCTCTACTCACACACAGCTAGTTCAACTATAATGCTAAGTTTTCGTATGGGGTAAATAATTTTAAACTACAGAACTTCTCAGTGTCTGTAGTGCGACACGTACTTAGCCAATTGTTTACATATTTACGGTACAGAAGCTAGATTTAATTTCTTTGGCTAACGTTACCCATGGACCTCTACACGTACTTTATCACGTTAGAGACTTCACTCATGGCGAGACGCGATACAGAATTGCATCGATTAACGATATTGGTCAGATATCACGCAAGCGTCCGGCTGAAGAAAATGTATGGAAAATCGCTAGTGTTTGTTAAATGGAGTCGCACGTATTGACGATATCGCTCACAGATCTGATCGATATCTGATCGATATCGAATTGCATGTACGTGCTATGACAATACCTCCGATTGCATAACAATGCACTTGATTATCTGTTCGAAGTTTCTACATCTGTTGTATTTTGTTTGCAGCGCCTTTATGCTGTAGTAATAGTAAGGTGGATTTTTGTAGTTCTTGATCGAATTGCATCGCATTGCTGCAGTAGTAAATACGTGCGACTTAAATTGGCAATCAACTCGATATCGCACAAATCGCGTCGCGAGATCTAAGGGTGCTTGTACACGGCGCATGTAACCCGCGCAAGTGCCTCTGCTCAACCCACCTGCGCCGTGTACAAGCTCCCCGCGGGTAGCTTGATCAAGTAGCTTGCGCATGTAACTCGCGCGGGTAACCCGCACTTTTACTTGCGCGGGTTACATGCGCCGTGTACAAGCACCCTAAATAGCAGTGATTGCTTAGAAACGCTACATCGTAGCCCGTAGCAAGTATACTCCGTAACTCGTAGCACTTCTACGCCGTAGCTCGTAGCACCTCTACGCCGTAGCTCGTTTCACCTGTACGCCGTAGCTCGTAGTACATCCACAGTGGACCTTTCTCATCATCAGTCTATAGCAGTCCATTGCTGGACATAATGCCTTTCCAATCGCACGCCATTTCACTCAATCACCGGCTACTCTCATCCAATTGTTACCGGCCACCTTGCGGAGATCGATACTCCACCTTGCCTGAAGGCTTCCTATCCTTCGTTTGCCGATTCGCGGTCTCTTCTCGGGAACACGTCTACCCCAACGGTCACCGTTTCTACAACTAGTATGGCCGGCCCATTGCTACTTCAGCTTGCTTATTCTGTGAGCTACATCGATCACTTTCATTCCCCGTCATTCTTACGAATTCGATCGCGCAGAGAAACGTCAATCATGGCCCTTTACATGGCTCGCTGGGCTACTTATTTGTGGACCAGCCGTATCGTGAGTGCCCTCGTCTCGGCTCCGTTAGTCATAACCAACAGGTAGGACGCAGCAAGCTGCAAGGTTTGCCCCACGTACACATATTCTGGAACAACCTCGAGAGCGGCATTTATAAAGCATTCCGTCTACTTTATAGTGTCAGTAAGCGCGAAGTCGCGGCAAACATCTACATTTAAAGTTAAGTTGGTTTTCGATACAAAGCACACGTTACACGAGAGATCACCCCTCCCATGACACATATTTTGTTCAGAGATGTATGACAAATGATAGAGCACATATCTATAAATAGCAGCCGAGCTCGTCTGTCATACATATCTTAGAAAACGACAAAATGATGGATAGTGCGAACTAGAGGATAGAGTAGTGCGCAGAGCGGACTGACACGCAGAAAGCATGGAACAATAGCCTCGTTGCGATGAATAATTACAAAGTGGACTGCCGTCTGTGCCGCTGATACCGACCAAACCACTTCTTGGCTAAACTTTCCACAATGCCGCTGAGAACAGCACTAATGAAGCGTAACGCACCAAAAATACGTAATGTAGAAGTTGATAATTGAATCCAATCCCGGCCCATTGTTCACGCACCGGCCGACTCCCCCCCCCCCGGTACCCGCGCCCCTCGCCCACCGCTCTGCCGCTCCCCCCGCGCCGCTCTACTCGCGCCTTCGGACAGTCAACTCAGCTGGCAGCTTTTATCACCTCTTTACCTAAGTGTTTATTTATTTCATATAGCTACCCCTTTTATTCTGTGTTTTTATTTGGTAGTGATAACTTTTACAAACGATTACTGTAAAACACTGCTTTCTGTGAATGTTTTATTACCGCCACGAGTCTCTTGTTTCTGATCATAAATTATATTAATTGTTTAATCCGTTTCATAATCACAAACGTTTACGTTAGAGATGTGCTTACCAGGCGATGAAGCAGACTAGTCGGTCTACTAGTTGACCTAAGGCTGAAGCCACACAAGCCTAAACTTTTGAGTTGTAAGTAAGTCGCGCAATTTCAGTCGGTTTCAAAAACTCTTTCGCGACGCTAAACGAGCTAAGAATCCCCTCCCCCTCTACCAGCTAAACAATTATGTTTGAGCGTGTGAAAAACTTAAGGTTATAGTGCACTTAAAGTTAGATGAAAAAATATCTTACCTAAGTAGATAAGACCATACAGGTTTACGAGTAAAAGTAGACCAACTAAATAAACATTGAGTTGAGGAAGAGATGTCGTCCGAGGACGGACCGCAAATTAGTTTCCCGAATATAATATAACGGAGTACGATACTTTTTAACTCCAAAATGAAAGAAAGCTTCCGTAGTCTGGGATGAAATATGTATATATATATATTTTTTTTAATTCAACCCAGATTACGGATGCCTTCACTTTGTGCGTTCCGACACGCTCTTGGCCGGTTATTAGGGCTTCGTAACTCAAACAAAAACAGCTATCCGTTTGGCTGAAAGAAAAAAGTCTTAGTGCAAACAAAGTCACCGACTTTCGAAAGATAAGTTATTTTAAACATTTTTGGTTGTTTTAGAATTCGATTTTTAGATTTTCAAATAAGTCATCAATTTAATCGCACTTTTCAAGAAGAATGTGAACAGTGCGATTGAAAATTGCAGATTTGACAGCAAAATCGTAAGTAACGGTACAGTATTCTAACAGTCTCTTAGGGTCAATTCACACGTTAGTACCACAACCACACTACAGCTACAACCACACCACAACGACGCCATGTGGTCGGGCGTATATTTTGTATTTTTATTCTCTTTATTTATTTTTAGACTTACTAATTACATTTTTAAATATTTTTATAAAAAAGAAACAAAAAACATTTAAAAATATAAAAAATAGCATTCCACCAGCACCAGGAACAGGGTCCGGGCTGTCGGTGGTCAGGGCTCTTGAGAGAGGAACCTCCTAACAATACGCGCCGTGTCCAGGAGTACTGCCTTCTGAATCAAGCGCTTGATCCAGCTGCCAAGCGAGAGCCTCTTAAGATGTTGTTCGAGGCTCTTGGCAATTAAGCCATTGGCTGACACGACTATCGGCACAATGACTGCCGTATTTACGTCCCACATGTCAACAACCTCGCGAGCCAGATCAAGATACTTGAATTGCTTATCCTTTTCTGCCCTCACGAGGTTCTCATCATGCGGGACCGTAATATCAACAATCATTGCGCGACGCTCCGATCGATCTATCACCACAATGTCAGGTTTATTGGCAACAATAGTCCTGTCAGTGATGATAGGTCGATCCCAATACAACGAGAGGGTCGAGAGGTTGGAGCCGCGCCATGAAACCAACTTCAAGTCTTTTGTGGTGCGGGTACCGACTCATTGTCTCGAGAGATTCCTCAAGGATGAGTTCTGGCCGAAAGGTGTCGTGTACCGGCGTTTTCGAGGCCAGCTGCGCGGCACCAGTCAGCGAAACACGACGCCGCCTCTTCGTGTGCAATAGTTAATTGTTGTATTGTTTATGTATAGTATTACTTAAGTTTTATTGTATTGTATTATAGTATTTTATATGGGCCTTGAAGCCTGAATTAAATATAAGTGTAGTTTGTAGATGATTCATATGTATTAGTTTATTTATAATTATTATATTAATAGTATTTATTCTATGTTATGGGCCATAGTTGCCTGAAATAAAGGTATAAATAAATAAAAAATAAAAATAAAAAAACAACGAGATATTGCCACTTTCGAGAACTGGGTCGGGCGCATACCTATAGTAAGGCACTTCCGATTCCACAAGGTTGTACTTCAAAGCAAGTTGCTGGTGGATAATCCTGGCCACGAGGTTGTGTCTATGCAAATACTCTCCGTTAGCTAGACTAGAACACCCAGAAATAATGTGTCGGATAGATTCTCCAGGACGGTGGCATGCCCGACATATGTCAACCGTGCCATCCTTCACAATGTATTTCCGGTAGTTATTTGTCATCATAACTTCGTCCATAATTGCACAGACAAAACCTTCAGTTTCCCCAAACAGGTCACCGAAACGTAGCCAGGATACGGACGCTAGAAAGTCTACATCGGGACCATGTAGTGCCCGGTAATAGCGTCCGTGAAGCTCCTTGCTTTGCCATACCTCCTTACGATCATTAGTGTCCAAAACTTTAGGTTTGCGCCAGTTCTCGTTAGCCAAGGAGAGCGGAGTAAGACCCTTATTCACCGTGACCACATCTCGGTGCATCCCCACGTCGGTTTCTAGGAAATATTCCCTGAGACTGCATACCTCACGGTTGTGCAGGGTCTTAGCATTTAAAAAGCCACGACCCCCGCACTTCCGCGGGATATACAGTCTCATCACCGACGACCGTGGGTGATGCATCCGATTTGCAGTCAGCAGTGAACGGACTCTTCTATCCAGGGCGTCAAGTTCCGTCTGAGTCCATTTGAGTATGCCGAAAGAATACATCAACACCGGCATGACCCAACCGTTGAAAGCGCGCACCTTATTGCCACCTGACAAAAGACTGTAAAGTACCTTATTCAGGCGGCCAAAGAAGCGCTCTTTCAATGATTGTTTCATGTCAGCGTTATTGATGCCTAATGCTTCCGACATACCCAAATATTTGTAGGTCTCTGTTGAAGAGAGGGATCTAAGGTGTATGGAATCAGAGAGTTGAGTTCCCTCTGATTCCATAATCTCCCCTCTCTTCACATGCATGACTGCACATTTGTCCACACCAAATTCCATCCTGATGTCGCTACTGAAAGTTTCTGTTACCTTCAGTAGCTTCATCAGTTGCAAGTTGTTGGGGGCAAAGAGTTTCAGGTCATCCATGTAAAGAAGGTGAGATATGACCTGACCACCTCTCTTCAACCGATATCCTAGCCCCGAACCCTCCAGCAATGTGCTGAGCGGGTTCAAGGCCAGACAAAACCACAAAGGACTCAGACTATCACCCTGGAATATCCCGCGCTCAATCCTTATCGGATCGCCGCTACCTCGGATCTGTCGACATCCTGGATAGCGAAGGACTGTTCTCCAGGTCCCCATACACGACAACAGGAAGGTACGTAGAGTTATATCAACTTTATACAACTCTAGCACCCTCATGAGCCATGTATGGGGTACCGAGTCATAGGCCTTCTTATAATCTATCCAACATGCGGACAGATCTTTTCGGGAGCGGTGAACCTGTTGGCTAATGGGTAATGGTAATGGTAATGGTAATGGTAATGCTAATGGTATTTTTATTATTATTATTTTTATTCAACAAGTTTTTAATTTAATTTTACAGGTAACTAAAGCTGGATATAATTTAAAAAAAAAACTATAATTATATTTACAACTAAACTAAAACAAAATACGCAACAACAATCTTTCCTCCATGACTACGTTCAGTCAAGCTGTGTTTCCCCTACAAAAGCCGGTATAACTGGTATGACCACGTGGTTACCACATCGCAACGACAGCGACAACGCAACCTATTTGACATTTTGTCGGTACCACAACGCAACTGCAAAAAGCCGCTGCGACACTATTCACACGTAACCACAGCTTGACCACATTTTGTTGCTGCGAAATGGCGTGGTTGTGCTTGTGGTACGTGTGAATACACGCTTACTGGCAGTATTTGGCCCGCGCCCTAAGGAATAGTAATTTGTTTCTTTTTCAAATGTATTATTATATTCCACATTATTTTTATACATTACTCAATACTCCAAAACCAAAAAATTCAACCTTATTCATTTTTATGAAGTTGGTTGTTTGTCAATATGCTGTACCATTGCGAATAGATCGTGTTATTTATAAACAGTGCCCTGTTGTAAATAACGTTGTGCAGACGCAGCTAACGCCTTCACCGGTATGGTACCAGGTACAGGCGTGCACACTTGCTCTGAGATGTCCGGCGGGCTCTGATGCGGCGCGCAGACACCGCGCAGAACACTCGTATCTCTAAAATAGAGCAATCGATGAAGCGAATGCCGAATACAACGAAACCGCATATCACTGCCGACGATTTGATACTCACAAAAAGTCCGGCTCCGCCAGATAAAAACCGATCATTCTCCGTTTGCAGAGAAATGTTTGTGGTTTAAGGTTTTTTATCTGTTCGTGGAATCTCCATTTGACGGAGGAGTTTTCATGTAAATATGTTTTATCTACTCTCATATCGTAAACTTCGAAATACAAAACTCAAAACGAGTTTATAATGACATACTTTATACCATAGAGTATCGTAATGAAATTAAAAAATTAAATTATAACACTGTTTGTCTAACAAAACAATGTTATAATTTAATTTTTTTTCATTATGATACAGATTACTGATCATAGATACATTTTTTTACTTTTTTATCTGTGGCTGCGCGCGCTTTCTAAGGGAATGTTGGGATTTTGACGTTTGTGTTTCGGTGGATGACATGGTGGATGATTATTAGTGTTTATTAATTTTTATCTTTTATTTGATATTTTCGTGTTCAATGAGAGTAGATAAAGTAGTGTATGAAACTGTACATAACTAGGTATTATACCACTCGTGTGATACTATTATAAAACTCGCTTCGCTCGTTTTATAAACTCACACTCGTGTATAATACCCTTCATTATGTACCAGTTACATAAACTACTATTAAAGCACATGTTTCTTTGGTTACCGTCTTCTTGAGGAGGAAACAGTATCCTACTGTCATCAAATTGTCCGTGACATTAGAAATATTTTTTTTCTTTCAATAAAACTAATTTAACTCTTTCACTGTCCGCGCAGCAGACACAATACCTAAACAATAGTCGTGAGTCACATGTGATTCATCGGACAGGGAAGTGATTAAGAAGTCTTGTGTAATTTCCGGACAACAAACTGAAACAAACAAGTAATTAAACCTTACAATAGTATATTTTAGCGGATGTGTGGCCGCAGTAGCGACGCGTCCCGCGGCGAGCACGCTGCGCTCCCAGCCAGGGAGTGCGTCCTCACGCCGCGGCCGGCTCACGGAGTGCTATAGAGCAGGTGCTTCCTTACCTTTTTGGGTGATGACTGAAAATTCTAACTTCTTAACTAAGAGCTATTCTATATCTATTCTATACATATAATAAAGTAACTCTAGAAAAGTTTTTGTCTGTTTGTATGTTTATTTGCATCACGTAAAATGTACAGAAGCAATGTAGATATCTTAAGTACACAAGGATGGACTGTAACTTTAGGGTGCTTGTACACGACCCATGTAACCCGCGCAAGTAAAGATGCGGATTACCCGCGCGAGTAACATGCGCAAGCTACTTGATCAAGCTACCCGCTAGGTGCGTCTACACGGCGCATGTAGCTTGAGCATGTTGAGGCACTTGCGCCGTGTACAAGCACCCTTAGGTAACATTAATTTTTGTTTCATTGCAATCGGTTCAGTCTATCAAAAGTTATTGGAATTTTAAGTGTTTCAGAAGTAAAATTACGGTCAGTTCACATCAAGACTCGCGGTTTAGTAGCGCGATGTAGAATAGAAAAGCTTAACTTAGAATAGAAAAACTACATATTATTCAAATAATTCATCTAAACATATGTATTTGAACCTGGAATAGAGGTGTTTAAATTCAAGTAACATTGTTTTTGTTTCATTGTAATCAGTGTACAACGTACATCTTATAAAAATGTAAATTAGCTAATTGTAACTAATTTTAATGAGCGATTTTAAGGAATCATAGGATAGTCAGGACGGGACAGGATGAGACAGGACGGGCCAGGACGAGACAGGATGGGACGGGACAGGACAGGACGGGACGGGAGAGGACAGGGCAGGACGCGACAGGACGGGACGGGACGGGACAGTGCGGGACAGGACGGTACCGTACGGGACGGGACAGGGTAGGACGGGACAGGACGGGACAGTCCGGTGCAGTACGGGACAGGACAGGACAGGACGGGATTGGACGGGACAGGACGGGACAGGACGAGATAGGACGGGACAGGACGGGACAGGACGGAACAGGACGGGATAGGACGGAACAGGACTGGACAGTATGGGACAGGATATTTACGTAGGCTCCAGAATGATGGTTCACAATTGTGTAAATTTTTTATCCCGCCACCATTTTATGATTGGAGAAATCATCAAACGACTCCTCCTGATTTGGGTGAGTGGTCAGAGGAAGTTTGTAAGAGTCGTACCGACTAAAAGCCACTCTATTCCTTCAATAGCCCTTTGCGTTCCAGGAACACACCCCCTTGGGGCATTTCCGCAAAGGGGAACGAGATGATGATGAGCTGGGTCCTTGATTGAACTATACTATAACCGTGTTTGGTGAGAACCTGCGTAAGGCGAGATGGAAAGGAGGCAGTTCGGAGATGATAGAGATTAGGATGCTCACAAAGGCCTTCTAAGAATTAGCGCGACCGATTCTAGTAGCAGTAGAAACATTGCTATAGAGGTTAATATCAACATGACTATTCCGTTCGTTCTTATTAAAGGGCGGATGTAGCGGCGCTCCCAGCGCCAGTCCGCATTCCGAAAAGCGCGTGGTCGCCCCCCGCGTCTCTGGCTCGCCCCCGTACACTCGCAGGCGCTCGGCGGTGCTAGCAGCGCTAACGTGCTGAGCAGCATCAACATTTTATTAGTTGGCGATGCGCCAGCCGCTGCGGAATTAACAAAAATTATACCGTGCGGTATGTGGCGGTACTCGTCCGTCCCGAGTCGAGAGAGTGTGCCCTCTTAAATGAAAATTCTATTACCTGGAATAAACCTTGCTTTTCCGGGACGTTTCTTTTTAATTACACATCCGACATAGCGACGCGACGCCGACGGCCCGGTGTCGCCACGGCGACGGACAAGTATCAGAACGGCTTCGTTGTGACTTCGGTAATCTATCAAAGTTTAACTTATTACCCATTGTTACCCAAGGGGTGAAACTAACTTATGTAGTCCCTAGGCGAGGTTTGGTCTTTAATCCGAGGTAAACATGGTGTTTTTCAATAAAAACAAAATCTAAAACCGCTTTTTTGTTTTCTTTAAATGTCCAATAATCCCTAAAACCTCGAAAAATGTTATAAGCTACCAATTTTCTGAATCAGTTTTAAGTGGCCAGTAATGTAAATTCATTAATAATAAAGTCTGTCTGATGGTTGCTGAGAAAGGGGCGACACATGGGTCTAGAGCGACTAGGACTTCAAATCCGCCACTGGACTTGACATGCCTGAAGAGTGGGTTGGAAGTTCTACTTTGCAGTCCTGTGGAGAAAAGCTCACAGATGCAAAATTAAAATAACATAAAGCTAAATGTTAGGAATATAATAATAATATGACTTCATTATAATAAAGTTTCAACAATTTCTTTGCCATAATCTTCGCTAAAGAAAATGAAAAATAATTGCCGTATACCAGAATATACACAAAACATAGCAAGCGGGAAAGCGGCAATCCGATATATTTCTTCAGCTTATTATTTTTGTTTTTTTTTACTTTCTTCGTATTTGTAATGAAAAGCACAGTGTTTAATAAAAAAATACGGTAAAATAAAAAAATAAAATAAAATAAAAAATACTCGGGTAAAATACTTTCACACCTTGGATATCAATGTAGTGTATCTACTACCTACTATTGTAATGTAAAAACTTCTGCCACCTAAAGCCTCCTCTACACCATCGGCCATGATCGACACTTGTTGATCGTCTGTGATCGGCAAGGTAATCGTCACAATCATTGTGCATGCATCCACACGATCCTCCGTGTTCATATATCGAGCTGCAAGCCTTCAAGATGGACGTGGAGGTTATATTAATTTAATTTCCGTATACAATCATTTTATCAATGAGTTGAACGAAAAGTTGAGAAAAAAAAATATGGAAGAAGAGAATAATTATAGTGGTGTACGATGTATTGATGTATGAGCATTCATCTTAATAGAACAAAGTAAATACCACCTATACAATTTAATTGGTAGATAGGGTAGATAATCCTACAGGCTAGTAGCCGTAAAAATCGTAATTTGTCAAAAATATCACGTATTTTTTAATTTGTAAATTAAACCAAATTAAAAAAAAATAAGAATTTTGATTTAAAAAAAAATTAACTCAATTAAAAAAAAAATGTTTACTAGTAAAAATAAATAAAATAATAAATGTCCAATATTTTTTGTGAATCTTAAATACAGACTAAAAAAAATGTAATTATTTCGACCCTGTGAAGAGGACCCATAAAGCCTCCTCTACACAATCGGCCATGATGGGCGATTACAGGCGAGCACGATCGTGTAGAGGGGCTAATTGCCTGTAGTCGCTCATCATCGTCCTTAATCGTCGCCATGATCGTGGCGATCGGTGAGTTGTCGGTTTTTCGGGCACACATCAAAGGGAATCGCTTGTAGCCGGCGTTGCGTGCCCACACGATCGCCGATCATTCATTTTTTACCTGGAGGACAGCGAGCCGTGCGCACGCATATGGTAGTGTCCAGAACAGTGTCCAGGGTCAAAATAATTACAATTTTTTTAGTCCGTATTTAAGAGAGTTAAATACGGACTAATTTATTAATGAATTAATTACATTTACTTTTCCTTTTTTCGATTAAACATTTTATTTTTATTTACTTAATATTTTTTATCATTCTAATTTTTTAATATCTAATTTTTTCTCAACTTTTCATTCAACTACATATTGATGAAATGATTTTATACGGAAATTAAATTAATATAACCTCCACGTACATCTTGCAGGCTTGCAATTCAATAAATGATCACGGACGATCGTGTGGATCGCCCATCATGGCCGATTGTGTAGAGGAGCCTTAAGAGTATCCTTAGCTCGGTGATAATAAAATTATGAGCCAAGCTGCCAGTCTGCCACTAAAAAGTTTCCTTACTACGATCAACCGGGCCAAGAAACGAACTACGGCCACTACATGTTTGTGAGGTGAAGAAGACCTGTTTTGGGAGCATACTCACATAAACACAACTCCCAGACATGAACATTGGTTGTTGCTTTTTTTTTGAAATATGTATTTTTTTTATTTTTCTCTTTTGTTGTCGAGTTGTTTGAAACAGTGTACACCCGGTCATGTTGTCGTGGAGACTTGACACACATTTCAGTATTTTCTTCCACATTACAAAAAATAGTTCCTGACACACTTAACAACAACTAATAAGTCTCCACATCAATAAATCATGAAATTGCACCGACAGGCGGCGGGCGGCGGCGGGCGATGCGCATTGTGCGAGGGGCGAGCTAATCCCGTCACAATGACACAATGGTCGCTGATCAAACACGCCGCGATCCACCGAGTTTGTAGCAGTAGTCACCGTCGCGGCATTCGTTCTCTGCTTCCAGTTTCACGCCCACAGACGCGCGGCTCTTAAGCAAACCAAGCACTTTGTGTTTGTTTGGCACTGAATAAACTTGAATAAATTACTAAATGTAGCGTTTTCATAAGTTTAATGTAATCTAGCTCACGCCATGCCGGCGTTAAGTAAGTTAATCATCTCATGGGAACGACATACTATGTCAACTATGCTATTAGGTACTTCCGGGTAGTTTCACCGACACCATTTTTAGAGGTTCTTCGCGTGAAATCACTGTGTAAAATGTAAAAGATCATTTTAATTTTTATCGTGTTATAAGAAAACTAGGTCATATGAAGGCACTTAGTATAAATAAAAAACTTTGAAATATACATTTAAAATGTCCGTTTCTCAATAACGGTGGTATGTCCGTGATTGACTTTTAAGCGTATCTCTTTAAATACGTTGTGATGGAAAGGTGCTTAAATTGAACATGATTATGTTGTTCCATGCTTAAAGCAACCATATTGATTACTTCCTTTACTTCTGCCATCATGCAGACATCAGGACCTTTGTGATAAGGAATGTCCACGCCAAAAGTGCAATTTCGGTGTGTTTTGTTGAAACCTATCTATAACATAAACAAGTATATTCTAAGGAATTATCTCCTTACGCACATGGAGGCCCAGCCGTGCTCTTGCGTTCTCGCAGTAGTGGCCGATCCTGCCGAGGTTTCACACCAATACGTAAATACTTTTTAAATCTAAGAGGAAGTACGAAATTTTGCAATCGTGGTGGTGCAACTGTATGAATGAATGTTATTTTTTACGGTATGGTATGCGAGTATGTTATGTGTTAATGGGTACCCTTAACGACCATACATT
Source organism: Agrotis segetum (assembly GCA_036375495.1). Taxonomy (NCBI): domain Eukaryota; kingdom Metazoa; phylum Arthropoda; class Insecta; order Lepidoptera; family Noctuidae; genus Agrotis; species Agrotis segetum. Next base: position 1,895 of record JAQSVV010000683.1, on the reverse strand, counting down.
TTAAATGACTGCAGCACAAATAGTTTTGATTTTATTTTATTTTTCTTCATGTTTCTAATTTCGGTGGTGCAATAACGGTGGTTTCGGTGGTAAGTTTATTGCCACCGATATTCCATCAATACTTAAATAGCTGTTGGTTCATGTGACTTTGGTAAGATATTTACACCTGAGAGGCAACACAATTAATTGGACAAATTTTTGAAATAATGAATGTAATATTGTAAAAAAATTGAAATTTTTATCTGGGCTTGCATTTGACCTGTACAATATACGGATAAACTCTTTATACTATACCTACTCAATTTTGTCTTGTTATAGAATGGGAAAGCGAAAGGAAAAACATTACAAAAAGAATAAAAGATGATCCAGTACTTAGCGTTAATGGCACAAATTAAGACCTATGTTAAAAATGACTCTGTCAGTGATTTGCAAGAATATCTTATGATTTTTGTTTTGTTCTCTTCAGTTTTTTGAGATTTTGTTATTTTATGTTTGTTAACGAAATGAAGATTTTTTATAAAAAAAAAAAAACCTAAACATTTGCTCAAGTGTTAATTAAACGTAGATCTCATCATAACTTCATTTTATTTAGTGTTACCCTCATCAGTATTAGAATAAAGTGCAAAATGTTTTCTATGATATTTTAGACTTGCAGCTTAGTAGCTTGTCTGTGCAGCCGCTATATGTGTATATAATATTGCTAACGACTAAGTGGTTATTTGTTTAATAACTGTCATGGTACAATACAAAAATTCCAATTTGGTGCGATTTTGCAATTTCGGTGTACAGTTTTCAATTTCGGTGGGATATCAATTTCGGTGGCAGTCTTGTTTTCAAAACAACTACAGTTGTTTATTTCCTACTAAAACATCTAAAATACTAATTTGTTCTTGAATAATACAAGTTTATTTTTTCTTCCGAAAACCTACAAATAAAAAAATCCACCGAAATTAGTAAAAAATTGAGCCTGCGGAAAATGACCCTTCCCAGAATTTGTTCCTAGCAACACTATCAAATAGTGTAACAGGTGTGATTTTTCTCCAAAATTATTAATAATAATAATTTATTTTATTTGGGACAACATAGGAACCATTTTTGTTAGTAAACACCTTAGATACTAAAACTTATAAACAAGGATTAGTAATAATATAAGAGCAACATTTCATAACGACAACTAGTGAGTCATGTACTTACGAGGCATTCCATAGGACAATGATTCCGCATGAAATGTCTCAGCACAGGCGCACTCAGGTCTTCAGCCACTACTTTCAGGATGTTGTTGTTTGTTGTTGAAGACCATGAACTCGGAATATAAGTAATATGAATTCCTTATATTATAAATAAGACCATGTGATGCGGCGTATTTTTCGCAAACCTTCAGCATCTCCCTGATTGACCTCGCAGTCGGGCCCAGCAACACCATATTTTTCTGTTTTTCTAAAATCCAATGAAAAAATGCTTCAATTTTAGTTTTTGCCAAAATTGGTCTCGAGACTCCTTTCAACGTTTTCCGATATTCCACATAGTTTCGAATAGTTGAGTCGTTGGTAAGTTTGAACTTATCACGCGCGCACGTAATTTAATTATAGTGATAAAAATAAAACTTATTAGTTTACAAAAAAAGTTTATTTGGGAAAGTTGTTTGTAATCATGAGAACAATACGTGTTTAAGTATCGTTCACTAATTTACAATCACCCTATATAGTCAGAATAAAGTACACAAAGATATAAATAATTTGTAAAGCAAACATTATAAAATAAATAAATAATATTAATACTATTATATTATTTTATAACCACAAGGTGGTCTGCGGTTTATAAAAAAAACCTAGCCCACTTACGGCCCGTTCACGACTTTGGTCTAACTAACCTGTGAGCGGTGCGACTGGCGGCGG
>JAQSVV010000681.1:0-19246 GCA_036375495.1 Agrotis segetum | reverse complement strand
AAATTCTGTTTGTGCAACACTGAGTCAAATAACTATTTTTTTTTACTTTTCGCTAAACAAGTTTTAAGTACAGTTGAATCCGTTTATTATGACATTGAAGGGAAATAATAAACATCTCATACTAAGCGGACGTCATACAAACCATTTTGTACAAAATCAGCAACCTCCTGTTTTTGTCAGTATGTAAGTATTTATTTTATTCGAGAGAATACAGAACTAAGTCAGTATTACTTCATAATTCAACTAGCTATTGCCCACTGAGCCTCAAAAAAGCCATTCATCCACCGAACATCGTCGGGTATCACGTAACGCTCCCGAAAACTTTGTCGAAGGTGTTATGAATCACATCGGTAACTTCACTTACTGAACACAATTAATTGAAAATGGGTCATACTAAGCGGCATGTCTCTAAGGCCCGAGCCCGCGACGGGCAACCGTCGCGGGTCCACGTCCGTGGTCCCGCGCGTGGCCCCGTCCGTGGCACCGCGCGTGGCCCGGCGCGGGGACACGCGCGTGTTTACGCGGCTGGTTTCCGTGGGTATGCCACGGTCCCCGTCGCGGAGACCGAATTACGCAGTGTCGCTAATTCAATTTGAAGATTTTTGTTTCAATTTCAAGTTAAAGCGCGATATGTAAAAAGTTGATTTGGAGTGTCACTGAAATCGAACATTTGTTGGATGTTTATCTTCCTATTCTAACTTATACTTTATTTTTTTCCTATTATTTCATTTAAACAAATACCTACAAAAAGTATTTGAGACTGAGGAATTTTTCGCAGAGAGTTATACATATGTTATAATTTTCATGTTTTGGTAAAAAACAGAACTTCTCGGCTAAAAAAATGTTGGATTATTGTGCATCTATAATCTGTATCACTTCCTCTCGTAGACAGATACACAATCCCATACAAAGAAATGTGACCTCCCTAAATCAAGCAATTCGGCGAGCTATAATTCTTTACTCCACTTTCTCAACAGATGGCAGTACCGGCGGCTCACTAATTGCCAGAAATAGCAGTTTTACAACGCCATCTATGAGTCAACCTTAATACTAGGTGGCATCAAAACTATTTAGCATTGACACTCTAGAGGGCGTTGCTTTTCTATAGATTCTCTGTTCTCTTCATTGCACCGCATCGTGAGTTCAAGGACAAAAGTTTTAATTGTGTGAGTGAGCTACAAACATCTCACTGCACACAGCGTGACACATCGAATGCGAATGCGATGAGATTATGAATTGTATTTTTATATTCTAATTTAGTCTATACAGCATGTGTAAAATTCAACTTTTCTCTTGCATTTTTTTTACAATTTGAAGGTCACTTTCAGTTTGAATGTTGATCATAACAATATGATTGCGGTATACAGCTATCATAAATACCTACGAAAGTTTGTGAGAATGGAGAATGGATGGATGTTTGTTAAGTACCCTTTCGGCTCTTTCATGAATAAAATAGTGAACGGATTTGGATGTTTGGTACAAGACTAGTTTACAACCTGGATATTTTTATATCCATATGATAGTTTTAGTCCGATTTTACGTTCTCGTGGGACAATTTTCGAGTTGTAGTGGGAAAGGGTCAAGCCACTGGAATATGATACCATCATTTGGAGTACTGTAGATGTAGCGTACCATCGATTTTGGGTATGTTGTAGGCCTACTGTTGATTCAACATCTCGTAGATGGAAAGTTGTCGATAACGATACAGCAATGTTGTCAATATGGTGACTTTCGATATAAAATAACTCGACCCCAAGGAGGAAGTATTATATTTTGTAGGTTATGTTCAAATTCGATCTGTAACGTTACATTACACGGGAATAACTACTCATTACTGACGAAAGTAATTTGAATAGATTTAATGTGCTTACCTTAAATCTATTAAAATTACTTTTACTTTAATAATAATTATAGTTATGCGGCAAAGTAATGAAAGAGGTAGGCAGTAGGAGAAGGAGGATGAAAGATGGATCGTTTAGGAAGTAACTCAAAAAAAAACAGTACTTATATTTTAGGAAAAATATTTTAATAGATAGGTTCTTCAATAAGTACGTAAAAACTAATAGCAAAAGTGATCAGTACAAAAACAGAAGTTATAATACGTAATAACCTGCGTCGCGTCTTCGCTAACATAATTTTTACCTATCCAGAAGACCAGTGGCGTAGCTAGCATGGGTAGCACCCGGGGCGGATCTTGTAGGTGTCACCCCAAAAGTCCAAATTCAATAATAAAACAATAAGTAGGTAATAATTCATGTTTTTCACTGACTTCCAAAAGGAGGAGACTATCAATTCGGTTGATTATTAAAGTAAAAAATAGTTTTCCAAAAATATTCGCAAACATTCGCATCGATTTATGCGGATGCGAATATAAAAAAAGATGCGAATATTTGCGAATACGAAGTCCCATGAAATATTCTAATAATAAATGAATGGAAATTTTATCGAAATTGGACTAGTGGTTTTTATAAAATCGACAAAAATCAGCAATAACCTAAATATTTATCAATATTGTCTACACTGATTACTCCAATGTAGAATCTAAGCCGCAGCAGTCGTAACGTCGAACGTTAGCGATTGTCACTTGCCGTTTGGCTACAAGCTCTGGTCCAATTCGTTACGATGATTCTCTCGTTCGATGCAGTTTACCTGCCATTTGGTTCCATTAAATTACCATGGCTCAGTAGTTTATCTTATTGTGGATATGGGCGATGTTATTACCAGTGTTACGGACAATAACATTTGAAAATAATTTGGGTTGAACATTTAAACTAAAAAAAGATAAAATAAAAATATTTAAAAAAAAACTTGTATGTAACACAGGTCTGCGACTAAAAAACTGCATAGGTTTTTTTTACATTTTCTTACAGATTTTGACTTACCAAAAACAGAAAAAATATTCAAATTATTATATCACACAAGTTTTTATGTATATTGCAGTATCTATGTTCATTGGTAATAAACCTATATGATTTTTATTTGATAATGGAGAAATCCATCCCACTCCATTCCACCCCATCCCGCTCCAACAACCTGAGCTGTTGGTGAGATTGGGAATGTTTTAACATGTTGAGACAAGTCAAGTGGGATAGTAGAGCCAGAGAACAGCTCATAAAAAAAGTGATTGGCCATCCCGAGAAACTTTAAAACCTGGAGAGAAAAATGTTATAAACACTACCTTGGTACCACCAGAAAAGGTTCTGTTGCCCCCTCTCCATATCAAACTGGGGTTGATAAAACAATTTGTAAAATCGCTGCAAAAGAATGGAGACTGTTTCAAATACATTCGAGAGCAATGAATCCGGGTCACTTAAAGAATGTTAAAAATCTCGGAAACTAAAAATGATAGGTTAATGCAATAAATTGTATTTAATAGACAATGTATTAATACTCCTTAAATAAAAGTAAAAAAAAATATGAGTCACCATACATTTTATTAACACAAAATTACATAAAGAGAAAAACTGCTGATCTCTTCTTAAAACAAAAATAGGAAACATGAAATTTTTGAACTTTATTACGATTTTCTTGAATTTTAATACTTCGTATTGCCTCCTCGTGCTTCCATTACTGCGTTTACGCGGTTTGGCATGCTGTACACCAAGTTCCTTATACGATTTTGGGGAATATTCTCCCATTCCTCTGTGAGAGCAATTTTGAGCTCACGAAGCGTGATTGGGGGAGGGTTTCGTTGTTTTACGCATCTGCCTAGCTCGTCCCAAGCATGCGCGATCGGGTTGATATCCGGGCTGCGCGCTGGCCACTCCATACGAGTAATGTTCATCTCTTGAAGGTAGTCATTCACAATCCTACCTGTATGAGGTCGGGCATTGTCATGCATAAATATAGCATCCTCACGTAAATTGACCATAAATGGACCAACGTGATCATTGAGGATTTCTTCCACATATCTTACGCTAGTTATAGAGCCGTTTTCTATGATCACCAGCTCTGTGCGACTTTCAGAAGAAATTCCGGCCCACACAAGTACAGACCCACCACCGTAGGCTACTTTTTCTTCGATGCATGCTTGCTTGAATCTTTCCCCTGGTCACAGCCCTGGTCTTCGGTACACTCTGTGTCTTCCATCGTTCTTGTAGAGCATAAATTTTGATTCGTCGGAGAACATAACTTTTGACCAATCTTCAATACTCCAATTTACGTGGCTCTGGGCATATCATCTTAGTCTTGAAATGCGATGCCCACGCTCCAGTTTAGGGCCGTTTGCAGGTCTAAGGGGTTTTAAGTTAGATTCAGCAAGCCGACGTCTTACTGTCCATGCACTTGGGTTACTTCCTCCGAGGCGTCGAAACTGATTGGTGAGTTCAGTTCCTGTGAGAAAGCGATTTCGAAGCATGGTGTTCACCAAGTATCGGTCTTCTCGGGCTGTGGTACACCTGGTTCTGTCCGTTCCTGGTCTGCGTAGGTTAGAACCAGTTTCTTCGTAACGTCGGAGAACTCTTTGTACTGTTGACAGCGACACACCGACAGTCCTGGCTGTATCGCGCTGACTCCGGCCGGTTTCCAGCATTGTAAGTATTCTGGTGCATTCTTCAGGCGTAAGCGACATAATTTCAGCTTGAATAATGAATATAGAGAACAAAAGCAAAACCAAATGCTGTAATTTCGTAGTTCCATCTTCGAAAGAGGCCCTTTTTCAAATTTGATTTTTTTATGATATAACTTTCCAATAACTAAGAAGTTTTAATACCTTCATTTAAGGAGTATTACATTGTCTATTAAATACAATTTATTGCATTAACCTAGCATTTTTACTTTCCGAGATTTTAAGGATTCTTTAAGTGACCCGGATTCATTGCTCTCGAGTGTATTTATGTACAAAATTCCCGAAGCTGTCAGAAGCAAAGTTGAAAGAGAGAGTTTTCACCGGCACCACCCGACATAAGACAACTTTTAACGAACTCTTCATTGGTGGAAACTATGAATGAGAAGGAAAAAGAAGTTTGGGTATTGTTCAAGGACGTAGTGCGAAGTTTTTGGGAAATACTAAAGATTCTAACTATAAAACCATCACGCAATGGATGCTAGCAGCATACGAAGCTCAAGGCTGCAAGATGAGCTTAAAGGTCCATTTTTTACACTCTCACATAGAATATTTTCCTGAAAACCTGGGAGCTTACTGTAAAGAGCAGGGGGAGCGATTTCGCCAGGATGTTCGTGATATCGAAAGAAGGTACCAAGGGCGAAGATGGAAATCGGAAAATTACTCGTCAAAGTATCAAGGAAAAGAAGAAGAGGTATCTTATAGAACATGAATAAGTATAATCAAAATAATGTTTCGAATGCTTTAAAAAAAATACATATTGTTTGAAAATGTCTAATAAAGGAGTGCTTTAACCAATTTTTTGTGTTTGAATTTGCAAAAAATCCTTATGTGATAGAAAAAAAGACCATCACTTTTGAAATCAGCGCACTTTAAAACATATAATTCAGTAAAAAAATCTCATGCAGCTGACAAAATTTATTTTTTCGCCGACCTGTGTAATCAACTTCAAAAACTACCACATAAAGAAAAATTATTAAAAGTTTTAGGTATTGATGTTAACGGTGCGAGCTTACCTTGCGCCCCCCCCCCCCCCCCCCCCCTAGCTACGCCACTGCACAAGGACGCAGGTTCGAACGCTGCAGCAGATGATTTTATCGTTCCTTATAAATATATTTGCAGTACAAAAACAATATTGATATAAATGCATCATTAGAATAGTGGATGATCTGGTTTCGGCACAAAAAGCCTATTTCAACTTTATACCCCAGAGCTTTAAGTTGAAAATCTATTCAAGATTTTTAAGTGAGAGCGACTGGAAAGAACGGAATCGCTTTGCTAGATCTTCAACATAAAACCAAGCACATAAAGTTGAAAATCTACTAAAGCCTTCTCAGCGTTTGCGTTTATCGGTTGTTACATGGCTACAGGCCAAGTTCTCAAAATGACTGACATGATTAAATTTTGAAAATTCCTCTTGCAGAAATTTCCAGACAATCCAACACTGGTACATCAGAAAGGAAAAAAATTAAAACTATTTATTTTGTAGAATTCTTATTTTTGCTTTTGGTTCAATGGATTTCTTTCTTGATTTACAATAATCATGTATTTTCACTTCAAATATTTTTCTAATTAAAAAATCTATGTGATTTAAATCATGGTAATCATTGGGAATATTTGGTTCAAATTTTTTCACTAAATTTGACAACAAATTGACTTTGTGAATTTCACTAATGTTTTCATTAAATAAATCAAGTGATTTTTTAACTAAATTATATAAAAAATCAGTTGGAGATTTAAGACTGGGTGTGATCAAATTACAATAAGTTTTTGTAATCAACAATAATTGTTTCGGATCAGTTAAATCAACTTCATTATTAATCAAAACAGATTTGCATGCAAGACAATCAAAATTTTCTACAATAACTTTGCCTAACCAGCCAGCAAAATATACAATAGAACAAGTTTCTAACGTTATTTCAGGTGGAGTCTCACCCGAAATTACGTTAGAAACTTGTGCGTTTTCTTTATCCGCGCCCTCAAGTTGGAGATCAACAATCACACCACTTGAGGGTTCCGCATTCGATGGACCAGCAATACCTACTGGATCCTTCAATGTAGCTGGTGGTTCTATATTTTGCTGCTGGTTCTCAGCCGAGGCAGACATAAAAATATCTTTATCTGATTCACAATTTGTATTTTCCAATTTAATCAAATTATTTAACAGATTCGATCGAAACATGGCTCTTAAATTTCTAGACGTCGGGTTACGATTACAACCACCTCTTATTCTAAAAAGCTTTAGGTAAAGAACTGATATAGCTAAAATTTCATTAAGTGTTTGTAACTGGGGAGGAGATTAAGTGCAACATTGGCTAGGAAGTCCACTACGGGCTCCAAATAAATTTTCAAGCACATCTTGATTAAGTCGATATGTCATAAGAAATTTGACCTCAGTGCCTTCAGAAAATTCTTCAGTGGAGAGCTGAAGTACAGCATTTATAGTTTGCAGTATTCCATCAAAGCAAGGAGGACGGGTTAATTTTGATTCATTATCTTTAACAATCTTTTTTTTTAAATCACTGAAGATCTCCAAGCCCCTAATTAATGTTTTATTAACGTATGAATTTTTATTGTTAGTAATTGCACATTTGAATGGATTCTTATCAATTTTTTTTCTTGAATTAAGCGAATCAAACAAATCATTGACAATTTTTATAAAATCAGCCGTATGTTTTGCGGTATCACTGTTCAGCTCTCCACTTGCTATTGCAGTCTCAATTGCTGCTGCAACAGAATTACTAAAAATTTGAGTGGCAAACTTGACCTTCATTTTCTGAAAATTATTTGGTTTTAAGTGCACTGGGGTCAATTTTCTTAATGATTTGGTTTTATTATTTTTGTCGATATTATATACGTTGATTATATCATTGAATGAAATTTCATTACCATTTAAATAATAATTATTTTCCAGTAAATTGTTTCTTAGATTTTTAATTAAATGGGGTACATCAAAAATTGAATAAATTTTGTGATTATCAATAAAAAAGAAAGGATCATCTTTGGTAGCCCCTAAGGATTTTATAGCTTTGACGTTTGTTGTGGCTTGATCACAAATCAACACTTTTGGCAACAAACCACTTTCAAATAATTTGCTTATAATTCTTGTTATGATTAATTTTAATTTTTCGGCATTTACATTTTTATTCGATAAAAAATATGCCAGTGGAATTTTCCAATTAGCGTGAATTCCCCTGGCAATAAACATCAAAGCATATTTTGCTTCCTTAGGGGAACGCTCACCATCACCAAAATCTTCAAATCCCTCAATCAAATCGTATTTCTTTGTATATTCCAAATCAGCCATAATACTCATTTCATCTAAGCAAACACCACAGGCCCTATCATTTATTGTTTGATCAGAAAACTTTTTCTTTATATTTTGAAAAACATCTTCAGTTATACCTGGCATGCAACTGGATGCTTGAAGCCAGTGTTGGATTGTAGTTGGAGCAGCTAGCACTACGCCTGTATTTAATAAATGTTTATAAGCAGCAGGGGACTTATAATACAGTGACAAGCAAAAATTTTTTTCTGCCTCACTCCACTGTCTTTTAGATTCTTTAAATTGCATCATTGTTAAAATTTTTGAAGCTTCACTTTTGAATCTGTGTTTTTCTAAATTTATTAAATTATTCTTTTTAGTAAATATTTTTTTTTTTAGTCTATTGTATCTGGTTTTTTCTTTTCGAATTATCTTAGAGGACATTTTCAGGCTCATTTTTAATTTTTTGCACTTTGGAGTATCCATTGAAGTTGATTTTCTTTTCTTTGGTGTGTTAAAACATAACGCACTAAATTCAGGTTCTTCGGTGTCAGGACTGTTGCGATTCCGCTGTGTCTTGTACACTTTCGTCGGAGTCAAAACTTTCAGGTCAGGTGAAATTTCTTGAGCTAAAAAAAAAAATCAAAAACAAACTATTGACAATCTGTAAGAACAAATGTTGTCATTCTTAATAAGGTTCCTGTAAACCAGTGTTTTAAAAACCTGTGGGTGCATCCCATTGCGACCCACAAGCCTCTCTTATGGGAGTTCTAAAAAGTTGGGAAAGCTCGTTCAAAAAGATTTATTAGGAAAAATGTTAACTAAAGGACATAATATTTTTTTTATGAAAATTAATAATGATGGATTAAAAAAAAATTAAAACATTGCCCCACACTACGAATTTCTACTGTGTCGTGGGTACGTTTACGTTTCATCATCATTATTGTGACGTCACAGTGGTGTATTTACCCTTGGGCCAAAAGGACAGTGGCGCAGACTGCAAGGGGCGGCGCAAGCCGGACCTAATTGCCTGATAATATTTTGAGATTACCCGGCAACCAGTACACGCCCAGGGTGCTGAATTTTAAAATACGCCACTGCATAAAGATCATAAAATATTTGCTCCGCGCAGGAATCGAACCCACGACACGCAGCGCAGCAGTGCAATCACTCTACCATTGCACTAACCGTGCCATCAAAAATAAATGATTGAATGTTAATTTGTCGCAAAATAAAATAAATAATAATAAAAACGGCGCCCTGCCATGAAAAAGGTTGAAAAACACTGCTGTAAAATACTAAATAATTTGATTATTTGCAGCTTTGTTTAATTCTCTTGTCAAATATATCAAGCTTCTGGACCTCACAATCCTAGTGTAGGGTCCCGTGCAATGTTATGAAAATATGGAACAGACATCCTTTTTGTGAAATAAATGAAATTATTATTGTGTGTTTGATCCTTTATTCAACTACAATGTTTCATAACTTGTTATTATGTTTGATCAACATGCTTGTCAAGTATGTTTGATTATTAAACAGAGTTCTTTCAAAACTGGGCTTTTCTGGTGGTAAACAGAGTTCTTTCAAAACTGGGCTTTTCTGGAAATATTACATACATTTTTTTTTTTTTTTTTTTTTTAGCGTGGTATCCAACCCCGGGCAGGGCGGGAGGGACTGTCAGACTTCTACTGATTCCGGGGTTACGGTAAGGGAATAATCCCGCTACCCCGGCAGGCTTTGGCCCTCTGAGAGGGGGGCCCCGTACATACATACGGATCAAATTGATAACCTCCTTTTTTAAGTTGGTTCAATATAGAGAATTCCCATTAATGAAGGTAGATACAATGTGATTATCTCAAAAAATACCTTGTGATGTTGATGGCTGTGGTGAATGTGGCGTCATGAATTGCTCATCATCATTATATTTATGAGGCACTGCCTTTTTTGATAATCTTTTCCTTTTCCATCCTTATTTTGAATATATTTATCATCAAAATGTGTTATACACAAGTATCTGTTTCGCAGGTGCTCATGATTAAGGTGAGCTATTGTCATGTTTCCTGAAATCCAAAACAATATTATGTTACGGTGCATCCACACCGCAGTTACTTTTTGTAGATCAAAGTTTCCAAATGTTACTCAGCAACATCCAACAACAAAAAGCTATTCATTGTTACTTAGTGTTGCCCTGTTAGTAACATTATTAGAAAATGTTACATAAACAACGCAAACAAATATTGTGCACTCAATTGACATCTGCCATTAGTGTAGAAAGTTATTCTTTGCAACATTTTGTTGATTTATGTTGTTGGCGGTATGGACTTGTAAGTAACAATCAACAAATAGTAACAAGGAGCCACACTTCACAAATGTTAAATGCGGTGTGGATGCATGGTTATAACATGGTCACATTTTAGACGTGTTTATCAAAGTAACCAATATTGGCTATAAACCTTCATCACACAATCCTTAATAATAATAGGTACACTATGTTTGATCCTATCAATGATGTACCTAAGTACCTACTGCCAAGTTAATTACTTTGTGAAAAGAGTAATTAAAACGGAAAATCTGTGTATGTGCATGTATGAAGAGGTTTATTAGCAGTGGTCTTAAAATGTACTAAATTACATAGTGTTATTTAATTCGTAACACCTAAATGACCTAAAAGTATGAATACATAGGTGTACAGCTTGGCAAGTTGTTTTATTCAATATAAATAAACAAGTAAGCGATGATCGTTGCGAATAATGTAGAAAATAGTAAAATAACACGACGAAATTGTTTTTTGACACAGAAGCTACTCGTAGTTGATTTTGTATAACAGTGTTTTCACAACAAACGTTTCGTAGTTTCAGTTATTGTCACCGCATCAGGGCTCTTTCTTGCCAAGCTGTACCAGTTATAAAAAAAGTGTCAAAATATGCAAAACTTTGAAGTTGATGTATTGGTCGTCACGCACTTTTTTTCGTGATGTAAACATCTATTGATCACTTGTGATCAATAGATGTGTAACTCTTTAGTAGAAATATGAATAATATTTAAGTAATAAATGCACTTACCACAATTGCTCAACCAAGCTGCCAAACGACTTGCATCTCCAGTTGGAAAACGAAATATGGAGAAGTGTTCCGATGTATTATTGCACCTAAAATATGAGCACTTGATTGGACCCATATTGATTGCACTTTGTAGATTCAAAGTCCGAAATTCACTAGCTTAGGTCGTCGTATGTGCAAGGTTCGTTGTTGTCCAGTATTCAGGGTCCAGGTCAAGTCATAGGCAGGTGTCTTTTCAAAGTCCGTAATTCGTAGCCAGGTCGTAAGAAAACAAAAACACATTCGAAGCAGATAGACGCACACTTGTCAGTTGTTTAACAACAAGTGACAAGGTCAACAGTCTTATTCAGACATGACGGGTCTGAATTGATATTGCTAGAGAGAATAATTAACTGCTTGATTAATGTTTAGTAAATTTTATAGTTCCAAGTTTAATAAAACGAAAAAAATATGTATTTTTTTTACATGTAAATAATATATTTATTAAGATTAAATATATTTAAAATGTAATGTCCTTATCATGAAAAAATTAAGTAAAACGCCATCTATTGCAACTAGCTCTAAACAAAATGGGTAACAGATAGTTGAATCTTACGACTTTATCATTCTATCGGTTCGAATCACGTTCGAATGGAAGTTAAAGTTTCCAATTTTCTTTTTTTGTCGAAATTACGTAATTTATGAGTGTAAATAAATAAAGCAGCCTTGAGCAACGAAGTTTTAATATTAACTAAACTTATTTCAGCCAAAATCCGCAATTTAGTGGTTGTAAATTTTGCTAGAGTGACCTATACTGCCATCTATGATTTATTTTCAAGACTAATTATAATATCTATGAGTTGAGACCCTCGGAACAGACTTACATGTAGAAATCACCAACCTTTTACTGTGTACGATACTAGTAATAAATAAACTGGGTTACTACGTGAAGTGTTTTACATGTTGGACACACTCGCTACTTAACACGCAACAATTATAGTGTACAGTGCAGCAACTAATCTGCCCCGTACATTAAATGGTCCTTCGAGCCTTTAACTGTTTGGGGTAATTGTATCTCTTGAAACGACAGCGAATCGGCTTGGCTGGCCTTCCACAAGCGGATCTCACCAGTCAAGTTGAGAAGGCGCGCATATTCGTAGAAAGAGTACAAGAGCTCTAACAACCAACGAAGAGTGATACTTGAAAACTTTTTCGTGGATCAAGCGGATACACAAGACTCAACTACGTCAACAAGCCAACTACTACTACGGCTTCTACTACTACTCATTACTACTACCACTAAACTTAAGGTACGTGACTACTAGACTTACATACCCTAAGTCAAACTTAAAACTACTGACTTACAATGGCACTACTAACCAAACAAGTCGGCATCTTTGAAGATATCAAAACGTTGTGCACCAACTATAAAAAGGACAGCATAGCCAGGAAAAACGTTGATTACCTAGAAAAACGTTTGAAGAACTTAGAGGAGCTATGGGATACCTTTGAAGAGCAGCACAAAATACTGTTGGAGACCACTGAACATAAAAACATTGGATACTTTAACAATGATGTTTATACGAAAACAAAGATTATGTACGAGTCAACTAAAAAGCATATTTTGGACCTAATGGCTTTTCAAAATAAACAACCAAAACAAGACCTAAACTTCGATCTTTCTGGGCTAATAGATGAAGAAACTGAGGACGACGTTAAGAAGCTCATCACTCAGCAAGAACGCAATTTTAAGGCTTTAACTAAAGCAATGTCAAAAATAAACATTGACTTCATAACCGAAAATTGGGAGTTCGAAGAACATCTAACTACATTAAAATCAAAGTGGCAATCCATCGACAAGATACACTGGGAACTTGAAGATGAGCTGAAGGGGTCCAGTCTGAAAAAAGATTACAATGAAAAGTACGAAAACATTGAACAAAAATACGACAACTTGAAAAGAGACCTAAACAGTAAGATTTGGTCCAAAATCCATTTACAACAATCGACACCAAAAATTGAAATACCAGAATTCACCGGTAAATATGTTCAATGGATTACTTTCAAGGACATTTTCCTTGAAACAATACACAAAAATCCGAGTATTCCCAAAGCGCAGAAGATGCAACACCTGAAGACAAAACTAAAAGGTGAAGCAGAACGTCTCGTCCAGCATCTGTCAATCAGTGGAGACAACTATGATTCCTGTTGGGAAATACTATCTCATCGGTATGACAACCGCCGACTTCAGTTCACCTCGTTCATGAGCACTATGCAGCACTTACCTACTATTCAGCAACCCAACTCCAACAACCTGAAAAGGATGTATGACGTTATAACCGAGTGCCTAAATGGTCTCGGAAACATGGGACTTGAAGTGGGCAGTTGGGGCCCGATAATTGTCTATATGATGTCACAAAAATTGGATCCCATAACACTCAACGAGTATACTAAGGAAACGCAAAACAATAGGGAATTGCCAGACCTAGACGAATTCCTTAAATTCCTGGAGCTCAACTTCCTCGCTTACGAAACCGCAAAGAGCTGCTTAAAGGACTCGGGTGAGAACAAAACACCCCAGAGACCGAACAATAAGAGCTGGAGTCATAACTACAAGTTTAAAAGCAACTTTAAGAAGCCAGAAGATCAAACGAAAGTAGGACTCTCCAAAATATTCCATGCATCGTTCGGAAAATGCCCTCTCTGCAATAACGATCACGTGCTGATGCAATGTGACAAGTTTATTAACATGGATATTTCGCAACGGAACAAAACAGTAGCGAAATTAAAACTTTGCAAAAATTGTTTGTACAGCCATGGCAACAATAATTGCAACTCAAGAAAAACGTGCCGCGAATGTAACTCAAAACATCATACATTACTGCATACGAAAAAAACCCTCTGAATCTGAACCGACTGCAGAAAAGAAGGATGACTCAACCAAAAACTCGCGACAGTCAACATCAACACAACCAGCAGCTCACCACTTGACTACCGACAATACAGAAATCTTACTGACTACAGTCCTGGTCAAAGTTAAATCAGCTGATGGAACTTACGTAACACTACGGGGTCTCCTAGATCAGGGATCTCAAATAAACTTAATAACAGAGAATGCCGCTCAACTATTGCGCTTACCTCGGAAAAAACTTGACGCAGCTGTGACCGGAATAGGTTCTACGTCACGAACTTGCAGAGGGCTTCTACATCTCGACTGTCAATCGATACAGTCCAGCTATAAATTCAATGTGCAAGCATTGATCCTTCAACATTTAACAAGTAAACTGCCCAGCTGTAGTTTTCAAAGTGCTGACTGGACGCATCTTCAAAATTTAAAGCTGGCCGATCCTAACTACAATGTGTCAAGCTCAATAGATCTCCTACTGGGAGCTGACGTTTACGCAGACATTATACTAGACGGAGTTCTAAAAGGAGATCAGCACTCACCTATCGCTCAGCAAACTCATTTAGGATGGATCCTGTGTGGGAAACTCAGAACTTTCAACTGTCACTTAACTTTATTCGATACGACGAATCTGACGAAGTATTGGGAGAGCGAAGACATTGCTCCAGGTGCGGAAGACATACAGAGAAGCGATCAATGTGAACTTTACTATAAAGAAACGACCAAACGAGGCTCAGATGGCAAGTACATAGTAAAAATGCCTATGAACCAAAACTATGACAAAGATCTTGGAAGTTCTAAATCAGCTGCTATAGCGCAATTCTTACAGCAAGAAAAAAGATTATGTAAAAACGAAAAACTATCAATGATGTACAAAAAACTTTATTCGCGAGTACTTAGAACTACAACACATGAAGCCTGCGGGTCAAATTACATCGAACCAACTTGAATGTTATTTACCTCACCATGGTGTCCTAAGGGATCAATCAACAACTACGAAACTAAGGGTGGTTTTTAACGCGGCACAAAAAACTTCTAGTGGCAAAAGTTTGAATAGCCTCATGGAAAAAGGTCCTAACCTACAAAAGGATATTCAAACCCTTATCCTGAAATGGCGAACCTATAAATATGCAATAACTGCTGATATAGAGAAATGTACAGATGCATATGGATATCCGAGGACCAACAGCAACTACTGAAAATCATATGGAGAAACTCCCCGGATGAACAACTTCAAGAATACGCTCTACGGACAGTAACATACGGCACAAAATGTGCACCATGGTTAGCCATGCGAACTTTAAAACAATTGGCTATCGACGACGGTCACTTATACCCTGACGCAGCAAAAATACTGCTAAACGAGTTCTACGTCGATGACCTAATTAGCGGCCACAACTCTCTTGAAACTGCTAAACAATTACAAAATGACCTAATACAATTACTACAGCGAGGAGGCATGAACCTAAGGAAGTGGTCCAGCAATTGTTCCAAATTACTTGAACATCTACGAGAAGACCAAATCTCTAAAACCAACTTTGATTTTAAACAAGAAGACTGCATGAAAACACTTGGCCTTGGCTGGAACCCTACATCGGATACATTTACGTTCAACTGGAACCTGAAGAAGGACTCACAAAAGGGACTGACTAAACGAGCCCTGCTGTCTCAGATTTCACAACTGTACGACCCACTAGGTTGGGTTTCACCGGTCACTATACGAGCCAAGCTAATTTATCAAAGCGTTTGGATGCAAAACTTAACGTGGGATGAGCCGGTACCCAGTGGCATACAAGAAGAGTGGCTGAAACTGAAAGATCAACTGGATGAATTGAAAACAATAACAATAAATCGCTGGATTGGAACCATCCATAACAAAATTGAATTACTTGCATTTTGCGACGCAAGCGAGAAAGCGTATTCATGCGTCATCTATACACGAACGTTCGACGAAACCGGAGAACCTAAATTAAACCTGCTTGCTGCAAAGACTAGGGTTGCTCCGCTCGCTCATAAACTATCTCTGCCAAGACTTGAACTCAGCGGAGCACTTCTTTTATCACAACTAGTAAGCAAAATCATCGCGTCGCTAACAGAACACACCATAACTATATGGGCCTGGTGCGATTCAAAAGTGGTGCTAGCTTGGTTGCAAGGAGCAACATCCAAATGGGAAAAGTACGTGGAAAACCGAGTCATCAAGATTAAGCAAGTGGTACCAGCATCCCATTGGTTTTACATCGAATCAAAAACAACCCTGCAGATTGCGCAACCAGGGGGTTATATCCAAAACAATTGGTGAATTTTCACTTATGGTGGAATGGACCTGCAACACTGAGAATGTTTCCAGACAAACCCGAAGAGCAACGTTGTTGTTTACTTACAACTACGATAGAACAAAAAAAAGCATTGCGCAAACCCTACGCCAACCAGAAAACATAATAATCAACTTAATAAATAATTACAGCAAATTAAACTGGGTGACGCGTATTGTAGCTTGGATTATGCGATTCAAGACAAATTCACTTAGTAACGCAAAACAAATAAGAAATTGACGCCGCGGCCGGTCAACAGATACAACACAATGACCTAACGCTGACGGCCAATGAACTTAATTACGCTACGAACATTATAACAAGAAACGTTCAACGACTAGAATTTAGCAGAGAGATATGATCTACTACTAACTAATCAACATGTTTCCACTCAAAGCAAAATTTGCAAACTATCGCCTTACCTAGACAAGGAAGGTATCTTACGAGTCGGCGGACGTCTAAATAAAACTAACTTACCACCGGAATGAAAAACCCCCGCAATTCTACCAAGAAAGCATAGACTCACTGAGCTACTGATAAACCAAGCACCTATCACGACTTTACACGGTGGCGCCCGGTTGACACTCGCCTTCATCCGTCAACATTATTGGATAATAGGAGGAAACAGAGCAGTAAAAAACTCAGTTGCGACAATGTATACGGTGCCATCGATTCAAAGCTACGGAAAACTACCAGTTCATGGCGGATCTGCCACCACAGCGTGTGACACCGTCCCGTCCCTTTACCCCACACCGGGGTAGATTTCACGGGTCATGTAGACGTCAAATTAAACCAAGGAAGAGGCGTTAAGACATCCAAAGGATACATAGCAATCTTTGTTTGTTTAGCAACAAAGGCAGTTCACATCGAACTGGTTTCAGACTTGAGCACAGAAGCTTTTATGAGTGCTTTCCAGAGGATGTGCTCAAGACGTGGCACACCAAGTCATGTTTATTCGGACTGTGGCACAAACTTCATTGGAGCCTCAAAATTGCTGAACAATGAGTTCGAAACGTTCAGAATGGAATTGTCCTCTGAATTCTTTAACGAAATAAGCAGAATGAAAGTTGAGTGGCACTTTAACGCCCCTGCGTGGCCAACAGCGGGAGGACTATGGGAGGCGGCGGTGCGCTCTATGAAACACCACTTACGTCGAGTTCTAGGCGATCAGAAACTCACCTATGAAGAATTTGCGACCTTACTGGCAAAAATAGAAGCATGCATGAATTCCAGACCATTTTGCCCCCTCACAGAAGACCCAGAAGAGTACTACAACTACCTAACCCCAGGACATTTTCTGACGGGTAGTCCAACTATGACTCTTCCGCTTTCCAGCTATGAAGATGACCGAAACTTGGATCTACGCAAAAGGTGGCAGCTAACTGAAAACATGTTCCACACAGTTCTGGAAGCACTGGTCCTCAGACTACTTAACATCGCTACAGGTTCGCAGCAAATGGCAGAAACCTACGCCGAATATTAAAACAGATGATGTTGTCTTGTTAAAGGAAAACAACCTCCCACCTGGGAAGTGGGCCCTAGGACGCATTATCGAAGTGCATCCCGGCAGCGACGGACTTGTCCGAGTCGCAACTATAAAAACGCAAGGTGGCACATTGAAGCGACCAATTACAAAATTGTCACCGTTGCCAATTGAAACTCTGCACAAACTTAATGAATAAATGAAACCTACAAGTCCACTAAACAGTCACTTGCTTATTGAAAGCGCGACATAATACGCTAAAAATAAATCGAAAAGGAAACAGTCTCATAGTCACCATGTTCGCCACACTACCATTCATCTACTTGATGACCAGAATACACGGCAGTGTCATCCCAAAGAATCGTCAGGTGTTCAAATAACAACTTTAGGAAGTGATCGCCCATATACTACGACACCATTGGAAAAGTACAGCTGATACACGACGAATGGAGATTGCTGATGTACTACAACTTATCTACCTACTGGAGTGGAGTTCAAAAGTTCGAAAACTACTTACAAGACATTTCGGATCTCTGCAACAAGTTGGAACCAAGATTTTGTCAAACTACGATTCGTCAACTTTCGCACGAAATGGATATTCTGCACTATTACAACGACATACTACTTTCCCCACACAAACACTTGTCGGGTCGCAGCAAAAGAGGGCTGATCGACGGAGTGGGATATGTGGCAAACAGTCTCTTCGGAATTCTGGACCAGAGATTTGCAGACCAATATCATAAAGATATTCAGAATGTGCAGAAGAATGAAGATTACATCTTACAACTCGTAAAAAACCAGACTTCTATAGTTGAAATTGAAAACGATATCTTGAAGAAAAACGAAGACAACATCAATCAGCAGTTTACACTTGTCAACAACTTTATGAACGAAACTGACATAAGATTAGCAAAGATTGAATCGGGGATTGAGATAGCCATGGCGACGAGCTTTCTCACCTCGACTTCGCTAGCTGCGCACTTATTATTGAAAAACTTGAAAACCATTCAAGAAACCTTTTTCAACACGTTCCTGGACATCTATAAAGGACGCATGGATGTTCACTTAATAACTCCAGTCAACTTAATTCAACAGCTGACAATTATCTCAGAAAGCTACCGAAAACTTTAACCTTACCGATAGACAATATTCAAGAAGATGCAAAAGATATCTACAAGTTAATTTACGTGAAGGCACGTGTAACAGACAGCTACTTCTTGTACGAGCTTCACATTCCACTGGCAAGCGACGAGGATTTTATTGTATACCAGATTATTCCACTGCCCCATGAAAAACCCACAGAAAGAATACGAAACGACAGTTATTCCTGTGTCATTCAAGTACATCGCAGCGAATCTGGAGAAGAACACGTACATCAGACTTGACGAAAATGAATTAAACCGCTGCATCCAGAGGCGACCGGAAAATTTCGTCTGCATTAGAAACTTGCCTATTTTTAGTTTACAAAACGCCAAAGCACCGTGCGAAGCCAAACTACTAGGTCAGCATTCAACCTTGCCATGCATTGCGGAACCATCGCAATGCGAAACTGCCTGGATTGAATTACATAACACGAACACATGGCTAACGACATGTTGCAAACTCCTCCTGCACAATACGTACTGTATGCAACGATAACATCAGATCGCACGTCATCAACACGTCATCTTTAGTGT
>JAQSVV010000680.1:0-24099 GCA_036375495.1 Agrotis segetum | reverse complement strand
TATTACACTAGTCTGGGCAATGAATGATTTTGGTTGGAAAAGTCGAAAGCAGAAAATCTGACTTTTGAAGTTTGTTTGGACTAGTTAGAAGATAAACATACTGAAAGTCCTGACCCCTCCGAGGTGAGCCCGGGGGAGGGGGGGGCAAAGAAGGTCCCGTTTTTTGGTTTTTTGCTTATATCTCGAAAACGATGCGTCGTATAAAATTTTGTTGTACTACATAATAAAACCTCATAAAATTCTCTACAACTTTGCTTGTCACAGTTTTTATCTATCTACAATATTTTCATAGCTGTGAGCTCCGAAAAATGACCGATTTTCAAAAATGTGTTAAATTTTCTGTCTCGTTCTTTGTTTTCTTGTTTATATCTTGAAAACGGTGCGTCGTATGAAATTTAGTTGTTCTAGAGATTGAAACCTGATGGAATTCTCTACAACTTTGCTATATATTTTTTTATTTATCTCTTATCATTGCAAAACTGTGACCTGTGAAAAAAAATTGATTTTTCAAAAATGTGTACAATTGTCTGTACCGTTTTTTGAGATTTTTTATAATATCTCGAAAACAATGCACCACATGGGATAATATTGTAGTGTATTATAAAAGCTGGTAAAACTTTCTACAATTTTGTCTTTCCTACTTTTTATCTATCATCAATAGTTGCATAGCTGTGAGCTCCGAAAAACGAGCGATTTTTAAAATGTGTTCTATCTCTATAGCACATTGTAACAATTATTTATTATTTCTCACTTACGCTATTAAAAATAACATAAACTGGGAGTACATCCACGCGGTGAAGGCGGAAACAGTTTTTTACTTTCAAACTGGCTAAAACTCCCAATAATATCTATCAAGATGCCTTCGGGCTTATGTTGCTATTTCGTTCGTGACTTATTGAGTTTTGTGACTGTGCACTCGATAACGCAGGGAAGCAGTCACAACAAAGATTTCAAAATGACAGAACTGTGTTTTATTCGTGGTAAAATGCTGGAACAGGTGGAGAAATGTTTCCAAGATCGGTCAAAAGGGGATAAATTCTCTGATTTGTGCCAGTAAACTCAGAAATGTTCAAAAGAGCCCACACCTTGACGATTTGAAGTCTCTAAGGGTTTACACATCTTGTCAGAAAGAATACACAAGACCCGACAGCATTAAAGCAGATCTAAGGAAATATACTCCGTATGCTGGACCCTCCGGGATTCATACTTTGAGGTCATCAAAACCAAAAGTTGTCGTCAAATCTCGATGCCTTTTTTGTGCATGTCCATTCAAAGTTGAAAAGAAAAAACCTTTAGAAAAACGACAGACAGTATACTCTGTTAGGAACGTAGCCTTAAAAGACTCATGCATTGAGACTGGGCATGCAAGAGGATCTCCTCTTGCATGCCCAGCCTCAATGCATGAGTCTACTAGCGTAGTAGTGGGTCGTCTAGCGTCAATATAATTGATCTTGTTGCAGCGGAAGCCTTTAAACCCCTCTTCATCACATGATGACATAAGAAAAAATAGAAAGTTATGCTTTTTAAGGTGGTATGGAGCAAGAAGGAGACTTCTCTTAATAACTATCGGTACCAGCGTTTCCTCCAGTCAGTATCAAATGTTAAACCAGACATTTCCTCCCTACCACCAACTGAGGGGGCAGCGATGGAGCATTCTGTCCGTACTTATCATCAGGTCCTGGCTTGGCTTGGACAAGACCTTTCCCCCGAACTACGTGGGTTGGGAACGGACTGAAAGCAATCTTTTGTTTCCTATTAAAACCAAAGAACCAGCTGCATACTAAAGTTAATATTTTGCCGATGCACCATTGATTGTAGTAGGGCTAGATGTGGGTGTAGGAAAGCCTCCATACTATGCTCTACTATTTGTCACAATTGCAATGGAAGTTGCACAAATGGCATTCATTCTTGCAACACGACGATGACGACGACACGCGACGGCGAGGTATATGAAGCAGAAGTCGCAGCCTGCGTTCCATCTTATGAAATTACTCAACAGAAGAACAGGCGAACCCTGACCAACCACAACCAGGACCGTCATGTCCAATGAGGCGGGAGTGTTAAATAGTCCGTTTGTCTAGTTTTTAAGAAAAAAAATATAAAAGAGCGATGTGTGATAAGAAACGTTAGAGTGAAGAACATATTTTAAGAAATCCACTCTTTTCGAAGCTCATAGCTAGGTGATTGAAGATAGATAAAAAATGTGAAAGGCAAAAATGTAGAGAATTTTATGAGGTTTTATTCTTTAGTACAACTAAATTTCATGCGACGCACCGTTTTCAAGATATAAATAAGAAAACAAAGAACGAGACAGAAAATTTAACACATTTTTGAAAATCGGTCATTTTTCGGAGCTCACAGCTATGAAAATATTGGAGATAGATAAAAAGTGTGACAAGCAAAGTTGTAGAGAATTTTATGAGGTTTTATTATGTAGTACAACAAAATTTTATGCGACGCATCATTTTCGAGATATAAGCAAAAAACCAAAAAACGGGACCTTCTTTGCCCCCCCCTCCCCCGGGCTCACCTCGGAGGGGTCAGGACTTTTAGTATGTTTATCTTCTAACTAGTCCAAACAAACTTCAAAAGTCAGATTTTCTGCTTTCGACTTTTCCAACCACATACCCCTTTTGAGCACTCATTTACCAGACTACACCATTCGATATTGTTGCTCAATAAGGATCAAATTCTGGGAAGCAATATTATAGACGGCAAACTTAAGGAAATAGCAGAGCACCTCCGATTGCTCACCTTCGATAGGAGCCGCTTAAAGGCGGCCTAATTCAACAATGGAGTCAAACGAAGAAAGTTCCAACCTTTGTCAGAGACGAGTCCCAGTTTAATTCATCGTCGACTCGACGCCGAGCCGATGCGATCCCCAACCACCTTTATGGGACCCTGACCGTGGCGGGTGATAAATAAATATATGGTCATTGTTTTGTACAGCGCCACTACATCGATTGCCAACTTTCCAACCACTGTCGCTACTCCCTGCGTCGCATTATATGACGTCGGGCGTGCATAGTAAATAATAACGGATTTTGCGAAATTCGACCACAAAGTAGTTTGTTTGTGAGCGTTGATGTTTTGTATGAAACTTCGTTACAACAAGTGCTAGGAGTATCTTTGCAAGGGGGTTCATTTCCAGACGTAGGTATATTATCCTCACCAAGGCGGTATTTTGCGAAATAGGACCCTTGATGGATTGTTTTTGGGGTTGATAGTTTGTATAAAACTATTGGTTTTCACTAAGATAGGATTTTACGAAATTCGAGTCCTACGGGATTGTCTTTGGTGTTGTATTGATAGTTAAAGGTCTCAAACCTTGCAGGGTCTTCTATTTAGGGCATAGAGTAGGTTCTTAACAAGGGAGAATCTTGCGAAATTCGAATAAATTTCACAAAGGCAAAGTTCGAAAATCACGTAGAAGCACAGGCAGAAGTCGCAGGCGGAGTGCTAGTTATTGATACTATTTTTTGAATTGTCTTTTTTATTCTAGTAGTTCTCACGACGTAATGTTCTATCTCAAGATGAATGATGGAACGATGGAAAAAAGGATCTGTAATAGTTTTGGCGATATAGAGTGTTCATGAAGTTTACTGCTTCTTCTTCTTAGAGATCTACGCTTTCCCTTAGAAGTAGAATAACTACGTAAATTGGTACCGAAAGAAACTGGGGCACTTCGCTAGTGTTATATTAAACATAAAGTTTTCGCTCGATGATCTCCGGCCACCGTAGGCGCGGGCATGCGGGCAGCGAGTAAAGGGCAACTCGCTGCCCGACCTAGGACCATGCCCGGGTCGACGGCGCGTTGTGTCCCACGCGCGCCTCAAAGAGCGTCAGCATAATGACGGGGCCCCCCTCTCAGAGGGCCAAAGCCTGCCGGGGTCGCGGGATTATTCCCTTATTGTAACCCCGGAACTAACAGGCTATGAAGGACACCGTGGATTTTAGTCAGTAGAAGTCTGACAGTCCCTCCCGCCCTGCCCGGGGTTGGAGGACTCATTTGATGATTTTACCAAGCTAAAAAAAAAAAAAAAAACATAAAGTTTAGATTACTATATTTTTCTGGTGGTTTCAAATGTTTACATACGATAATAATTTTATTGTGAATGATGTTCACTTAGAACGTCGCGATGGAAACCTGTTAGAGCCATCTACGACGTTGACATTAGTTGTACCTATTCTAAAAATATAGCGTCGTTGATCTAGTGGTGCTGATCAGGATTAGAAAAAAATAGTAGATTACGCACCAAGGGAATAAAGCAGTGCCTTACGTATTGAATCCCGAAGCGACACTAAGGATTCTGGGGGTGAACCTCCGGAGCGCAGCGAGGAGGTTCAATCCCTCGCTACACTAAGAATCCTTAGTGTAGCGAGGGATATAAGTTAGCCCAAGACAAAGGCAGCTTTATTCCTGAGGTGAGTACTCTGCTTTTCACACTACCTGCGAGGAAATAAATTCGAATTTTGAAATTTGATGTGGTACGACAACCTTCGAACGTGAGCATGCTGTGGTGCCCACCACACACCTCACAAGCGATCATCTGTGTCAGTGGGGATGGGGACTGCCGGGGGGCAGCCGCCGCTGCTTCAATTCCTTCGTTCAAAGTTTTCATACTATGTTTTGTTTGAGGTTCCAAATTCAAATCACATTATTCCCACGGGAATAATGAAATTCAGTACTTATATTATTCCCGGCTCGAGCGGGAGGGAACAATGCCTTGCTTTACGGCCGGTTATCAGACACATAATGTGACATTTACGAGCAGGTGGTGTGAAAAGTTTTTTTTTTTTAATTTTATAAAACAAACACTTCAAATTGTTTTAAACATTGTTTTTTTGTTCTATTTTAGTTATGGGCATTTTTTCAAATTAATTCGACCATTAATATTTTTTAAAAACCAACAAACATACGTACACACATCCACAACATTATTTTTATGTTACGTAATCTCTGATCAATACAGGCACAGAATATATAATAGTACCTAAAGATACAGGTCTAATATTGGTTGTTTGTTGTTAACGACACGGTTGGCGCGTTCAGCATATCCTGTGGGTCACAGTGGTTTATTTCAAGTAATTTTAAAATAATCAGTTTAGTGGAGTGCCGTTAGGCGTAAAAATAGTAGAACCTCGGAATCCAAGGCCAGTCAATGATTTTTTATGCTATTTTTTTTAAATGTTTTATAGAAAAATGATAAGAAGAAAATTTTTGATCTCTGTATAATTAAAATTAGTAATTAATCAGAGACTCTCTTTTAAATTGGCCAAAAGGGAGAAATCAGGATCCAAAACGGTGCTCCCACATCTAACGACGCGGATTCGGATTTTTCCGTCGCCCTAAGCTTTCTCTTTCTGTAGCTTAGAAATGCCATTTGCTAGACCGAGACAATGCGATAGCACGCGGCCGCCTTGAAGATTCCGTCGCATGCGTTCGAATAATGCTTTCTGTCTTGTTAGCACCCTTATGATCCTGATTTCTCCCTTTTGGCCAATTTAAAAGAGAGTCTCTGATTAAGGCAGATGAATTTGTTGCATCTTTGATTCTTTGAAATGTATGACAAGAAAACTACCCATACAGTATGGGTAGTTTTCCTGTCTTTTTCAGCGGGACGTAGGTATTTGGCATCATTTACGAACACCACCACGAACTTTAGCAGGGGGCTCCTCTCATGTTTATCCTGTGCTTTATAATTTAAAAGAATAAATATAATTAAAAGCACATCGATACATCCGTTATTAATTTCATTAAAATTAAATTGAACTTAATTTGGTTTTGAACAAAGTAGGTACATATAATTATGTTGAATTGAAACTATTATTTTAAATTAGATTTTAATATTCAACCCAAATTCTTGTCAAATACATTTTTTTTGCACGTGCAAACTATAAAAAAAAAAACCGGCCAAGTGCGAGTCGGAGTCGCCCATGAAGGGTTCCGTAGCAGCAAGTTACATAATATAAAAGTTCTTGTAGGTGGTTGTAACTTTGCAAGGTAGGTACATTGCGGTTTACGATATACGACGTATTAAATCAAAATCAAAACATTTATTTCAAGTAGGCCAGTTACAGGCACTTTTGAATTGTCATAGACAATCAAAGGAATATTATTAAACACTACAAAAGTTATGGTGCTACAGTCCCAGTCACAAGACATAAAAACTGTGAAAGTACCGTAGATGTCCGTTCCAAGAAGTAGATCTCTATGGAGAAGAACGTGCAAGAAACTCCATGGACAGTCTTTTTAGATCGCCAGAATAATTACAGAACCTTTGTTACATCATTCATTTGAGGTGGTAAAAATTATCAAAAAAATCGCTCCAGCTACAGCTACAGCTCTCACATAGAAAAGGTGCATCGAAGTTAGATTTCGGAGATTTTAACATGATGCAGCTTTTCTATGTGAGAGCTGATGGAGCGATTTTTTTGATAATTTTTATATTTAAAATTATACTTGTTATTACCGCAACTCATTTAATTATAAAGTTAGGTACAAAATGTCACTGGCCTGCAAATTTAAAAAAACGTAAAAAAAATTGAATTTCGCGGGCTTGTTGGAGCATCCCCCTTAATTGTCAATCTTCCTACAGAATTTTCAATTATGAACCGATTCTGATGAAATAAAGTTAACAATTGTAGTTCTGAGGACATTATTATGTAGCAGAGATGTGGAGAATATTACATAATGGCCTCACCATCATCAGATCAACTCCAGAGCCCTGTTATTTTGTGAAGTCAGTCCCAAGAGTTCCTTAACAGTTAACAACAGCTATATCGTGTTTGTGCTCATTTCACTCAGCTTGATGAGAACTTTAGACCTAGCTGAGGTATCGTTGCCATCGAGGGTCTGAGGATGGTGACGGATAGCAGGGGCAAGACTCAAGAGGTCCTCAACAGTTAACAGCACCTATAACGTGTTTGGGCTCATTTCACTAGTTTTGTTGAAAACTTTATACCTAGCTGGGGTATAATTGTCATCGAGGGCCTGAGGATGGTGGCAGAAGGCAGTACCAAGAGACCCATAATAGTTGACAGCAACTATAACGTATTTGGGCTCATTTCACTCATCTTGATGAGAACTTTAGACGTAGCTGGGGTATGACAGTCGTTGAGAGTTTGAGAATGAAGACAGAAAGAAACCAGGTGTAAAATATACTTCACATATAAATATTAAAGACTTATATTTTTTTAGTTACTTACAGAAATTAACACGAGATAGGAAACTAAAAAGTAAAAAATAAAACCTTAAAAAAAAAAATACAAACCGACGAAACGTTGAACTGAAAAGCAAAAAAATAAATTTTGAGGCGGCGCTAAAGAAACAATCAACGAATTGCTACAACGAGCTATTCAACCACGACAAGCTATACAACGAGCTATTCCGCTCTTCAAATAGGTAGTTATTATGTTTGTTTGTTTGGCGCCGCCTCAAAATTTAATTTTTTGCTTTTCAGTTCAATGTTTCGTCGGTTTGATTTTTTTTAAAAAGGTATTTAATATTCGAGTTTAATAATGTTCAAAACAGATTTTATAATAAAAACAATACCCTTCCTTAATATTTATAACAATAGTCTACAATAGTGAATTATTTAACTCTGGGGTCTTACAGACGTAGGTATGTTAGGTGGTTGTGTGACAATATTATGTATGTAACAAACACAGAAAGGGTAAAACAAAGATTATTTTCCGACGCTTTTATAAACTCACTTTTCCTGTTTGTTTGTTTTTTCGTTCCGGTTGGACTTTTGCAACTCAATTTTCCGACAAATGAGAAATTGAGCTCGTCGCTAAATAATTACAGCCGCACAGGCCGATCTTCCGGGTTAAGCCGCGCTTGCCAAGG
The DNA here is from genome assembly GCA_036375495.1 of Agrotis segetum. Lineage (NCBI taxonomy): Eukaryota > Metazoa > Arthropoda > Insecta > Lepidoptera > Noctuidae > Agrotis > Agrotis segetum. The sequence goes on along the minus strand of JAQSVV010000680.1, from coordinate 16,247 downwards.
TCGGTCTGTGAATGGGTGACCATCTGTCATAACGAGTTTTCTCCATGCCTCGGAAAGCACGTAAAGCCGTTGGTCCTAACAACCAGTCTTACCATGGGGTATCGTATTACCCAGTTAGTGGGTAATGGAGGTTCGACAGGCAGTCGCTCCATGTAAAATACTGATATCCAGCTGAATCTGGTTTGACTGGAAGCTGACCCCAATATAGTTGGGAAAAGGCTAGGCAGATGAGATGATGATTTCCGATAAGTTAGAAGGCTGAAATTTTGCACACGCTCTGAATTCTGATGACAATACATGACTAGCTAACAAACGTCATAACAAATCCAATATGGCGTCCTCCCCAAGATGGCGGACTGACTGTTTGAAACCTACCCCCATGGATATGGGTATCAAATGAAAGGGTTTGCAGTCAGGAATACGTAAAAAATAGCCATGAGACTTAAATCCAATATGGCGGACTTCCAAGATGGCGGACAGGCTTTGAGGCACTACCCGAATAAACTAGTAGGCTGAAATTTTCAGGGTAGCTACAAAGCCGATGAATAAAGATAAAAATAATTAATAGACTTAAAAAATCTAAAAACCCACGTTTTTAATACTTATCCTAAATATAAGAAAATAACCTTACGGGGTTGAGAGGGGCCACTCAAAACGTGGGGCCGTATCTTTGCAAGTTACACCCACGATCTATACACTTCATTTATATACCTATATCACAGAATATATAATAGTACCCCTATATCCCATAAATAATTCCTTAAAATTCAAATAACATACGCCCCCACGTTTTGAGTGGGCTCTCTCTCAACCCCGTAAGGTTATTTTCTTATTTGTAAAAACGTGGGTTTTTTTTTCAATCTATTAATTATTTTTATCTTTGTTCATCGGGTTTGTAGCTACCCTGAAAATTTACTTATTTTTAGAATTTAAAAACGTGGATTTTAGATTTTTTTAATCTTTTAATTTTAACCTTGCTAAATACTTATCACAGAAAAGTTACCTATTTTTGTCATTTCACTGAACCAGTTTTGGGGTTTGTTCAAATCACTAGATTTCTAATTTCTTTAGTGGGTATTGTCAAATCACCATGCAGATTTGCTGGAAATGATAAAATCGTGTTTTATTTTACATTCTCCGTGATTTGATCATAATTATCCCTAAAGGGATTTGGCCAAATCCCTGTTTTTATCTTAACCCTGCTTTATTATTAAGTACCTAGGTACCTAGTTACCTATTCAATTGCCTATTCAGATCAAGATTTGATCTGAGTCTAGGTACCAGGTTTCAACACTACAGACACGAAAATATGTAACTCGCAGGCCATGCAGCGGTATACTCGCGCAGTCGCAGGCGGTGCGTCACATCGTCAACAGCTGACCGGTGGCGTGTGACGTCACCGGCTCAGCGCCACCACGCGGCGTCCGTCTCCCCGGTGCGGCCAGTGCTGTTGCCCACTGTCCCTGCGGCCTTCGCGCTACCAGCTGCGAGCCGCCCAATCAATAGTAGTAGCAACCGAGCCTCCCCGCCGCACTCCAGTGTCGCTCCAATACATCGATGCCCATAGGTAGGTATGCATGCAGTTATAAACAGCGCGTAATAAGTTTTTTATTGCGCACTGATCCTGTTACAGAACACCTCTTGCGAAAATAACGTCATAATATACGATATTAGGCAAACGTGTTTATGGAACACCGAGGGTCAGAGATTGAGGAATAAATTAAAAGTAGGTACCTACTTGTTCCCTCAACAACCTACAGTAGGTACCTACCTAGGTTCCAATACATTATGCGTTTATTACTTATTTTGTTTAAAAAAATACGTAGTAGGTAGGTAAATAATGTTCATAAGCTGAGTAAATCCATATCCAAGTTTCAACCTTTCAAAGCTCACGAGGATCAACAATTGGGAGTATAGGTATGTAATGTAATTATATTTAGGAATTTCCTCTAACTTACAGTGTAGGTATCCCAATTTGAAACTGCAAACAACGAACCTCGTAACTGATTTTAGTGCCTTCAAATATGAATGTTTTATTCTGATTCAATCCTATAAAGTGGCGAGCATTGGTCCCGTGAAATGTAATTACAAAAAATCACTAAGCTCGAACACTGCGCGTTATTTGTAACGTGAACGTTCGTCGTAATATTATAGGTTCACGAGTATCGACCGGCGCGCAATCTGCGGACGTCAAGTACGTCGCGACGCGTCTTCGTTTTTAGCGCGACTGTGAAATACTGTGAATGCAAAATGCGAAGAGGCGACTGCTAGCGCGATATCTAATTGCGGTGTGAGCGGGGCGCGCGGGACGGCAGCGTTGCCATGGTGCGAGATCAGGCCACGTGCACGCGACCAATGGGACGCGGCCGGCCCGCGGGCCTCGCGGAGCACGCTGCGCCGTCGTGCCGCGCCGCCGCCGCGCCACTCTGCGCCGCGCGCTACCCTGCCTGAACTGCCAAAAGGCAATAGATTAGAACTACGCACCCGACGGCCAACACGGCCCACTAGACAAAAGTACTGACCTACTCAACACATAATCACTACCTGCCTAATTATTATAATTATTTATTTATTTCGGACATAATCCATTTATGTGTAATAATATAATGTAGGTATAGGTAATTAATTAACCTCGTAAGACTCAACCTAAAATTGCCAAGATGAGCTAAAACGTCCAATGTAAAATACAATGAACAATAGACCACGCCATGGTTCCGGCCCAAGCATATTAAACTCGTTTTTAACCAAGTTTTTGGGTATTGTAGGTGAGAGAGCATAAACCTGAGAACATAAATAAATTATCGAACGCGTCCGTCAGCCGCGGCTGAGGGACGCGGCTTAGCAGTGTGCATGGTCGTTCAGACGACATCTTCGGATGCACCAAACATCCAGCCGGCCAGATTCTGTTCGGACGTCCGAACGCTCAAGGTCCCTCGGCCACGGCTGACGGACGCGTCCGATAACATTATGTTCGCATCTTACCTTTAAGCGCCATTTAGACGGGGAGAGTTTCTCGAACGTTTCCGTTCGAGAATGTCTAAGCAATTATCGCAAGCAATAATCGCCATAACATAATCGTATCAAGATGTTTACACACAGGCAAGAACTAAAATCTCGTCTACGATTATATCATACGAGATTCGCATTTATGACATTAGGTATCGTAGGCGATAATGTCTATGTTTGTTTACACGGCGATATTATTACCTATAAGAAGATTCTCGCATACGAGAAACTCGACTTTATAAACACGATCTCGTATGACATTTTTAGGGTTCCGTAGTCAACAAGGAACCCTTATAGTTCCGCCATGTCCGTCCGTCTGTCCGCAGTTTAGCTCAGAGACGCACAGTACTAGAGACCAGAGATTTTCACCAAAGTGAAAATACACGGATTTGTTGTGCCGAAAAAGTGGTAAAATAAAATCTCGAAAAAAAATTTTTTTTTAGGGTACCTCCTGTACACGTAAAGTGGGAATTTTTTTTTCGTTCTCGCGTACCCCTTAGTGTGGGGTATCATTAAATAGGTCTTTAAAAAATAATGTGAGTTTAGTTTATTAAATATTAAGCTTTAAAGTGCTAAATTTTGCTCGACTCGAGTGTCCCCCCCCCCTCTACCAGCTAAACGGTTATGTTTGGGGGTGTGAAAAAATTCACAATAGTAGTCTAGTAGTATCCTTCCTGTCCTCTGTCACATACTTAATCACTCCATATCCTCGGGTGTTTTCCCATCTTCTTGGAAAGAAGCCCAAATAACTCCTCTCCCTAAAAAGTGTAATCCAGTTTCCTTTTCAGAATTCCGTCCAATATCCATCTTACCATTCCTATCCAAAGTCTTGGAACGCCTTATCCATAATCAACTTAGTACTTTCCTCTGCAAAAACAGACTCCTCAATTGGTACCAGTCCGGGTTTCGTTCAGGGCATAGCACTACCACAGCACTCGTTAACATTACTGACGACATTAGTTTGGGTATGGACAATGGAAATTTGACGGTCCTTTCCATATTAGACTTCAGTAACGCTTTTAACACCGTCGATTTTGATGTTCTACTTGGCACACTTAGCTCTCTTAACATATCTCCAAAGGTAATTGATTGGTTTCGTAGTTACCTGTGTGACCGCCGGCAACGTGTTTGCATCGAAGGGTCATCATCTTCATGGTTCAATTCAACTGCCGGCGTACCACAGGAGGGCGTGCTATCTCCTCTTCTTTTCGCTATTTTTTTAAAATCTTCAAAAAAAAAAGTAGGTTCTCAGTTCGATCTGTATGTATGTATGTATGTATGTTTGACCGCAATTATCGCGCGTTTGGCTGAACCGATTGTGATGCGGTTTTCAGAAAACTATTTGTTACATTCTGGAGAAGGTTTGAGTGTATAACAATAATTTTTATTTTTTTATTTATTTATTCATAATAACCAACTTGCATTTACAGTTTATAACCACACACACAAGTTATTGGTCTGTAAACAAAAGAAAAAAAAAACATACAAGCGAAAATAAATATAAAAAACAGAACAATAGAAATAAAAATAATCTTTACATCACAGAGAAATTATTAAGCATGCACATTAAAATCAAATAATAACATACATAATAAAAATAAAATTACATAATTAAAGGGGAATTGTACTGGAGGCAACGATAGACTCCAGGTAATGAGTAGCAGTGCTAAGGAATGTCAGCTCAGTGGTCGCAAATATATCCAATGTGTCATCAAATGATAAGATATTGTTTATGAGAGTGAGTGCCACGTATAATGGACTGGTCTTGAGGGATTTGGATGTTTGGGGCACAGAAAATAAAGGACGTTGCCGAGGGCGAAGTGTACGACGGATAGGTAGAGGGATATTGAAGGAAATGTACTGTAATAGCGAAGAGTTGAAGTGGAAACCACGAATAAGGCGGATGAAATATTTAACCGTGGCAAGATTTCTCCTGACTTCCAAAGATTGGTATGTAACCATACCTAGCACAAATGGTGTAGGATACAGGTACGGATAATACCCATACAGTTTTAGATAAAGATAGCGCATAAAAGACTTTTGGACCTTCTCAATTACTAATTTATAGGTTTTCTCATGCGGGTTCCAGATTACACTATTGGTTTCGAGTATACTACGAATGTATGAGTTGTATAAGAGGGTTAAAGCTTGTCTATTGCTGAAAATTTTAGCCTCACGCAAAACAAAACCTAAGTTTTTGCAGGATTTGTTACATGTATGAAGTATGTGTGGGTTGAAAGTTAGGTGTGGATCAAAATTTGTACCTAGGTCACGTACGGTTGTTACACGTTTTAAGGGTTCGTTATTTAAGGTGTAGGTGTAGTTTATGGGTTGTGTGGATTTTGATACCTCGATAATAATAATAATGGATACCTCGTGAAGTTGCCCGCATAGATCCGTTTTTGTTGCTTATAAGGGTTGTAGATTTTCAAAGACGCCGATTATATGAAAATTTTTGTTGAATATCTGAACTAAAAAGGGTAAAATAAAAAACTTTTGTAAAAAAAGAGAACCGACTTCAAAACCAAACACAAAACCGGCCAAGTGCGTGTCGGGCCATGCACAGTGTAGGGTTCCGTAGTTGCCCATCAAAATACTTATGCGAACTAACTAAACAGATTCGCTGAATTTAATTTTAAAAAGAAGAATTTTCAAAATCGGTCCAGGAGTCTTTGAGAAATCGGGGAAAATACATAAGAAAAAAGATTACAATGAATTTAGAACCTCCTCCTTTTTTTGAATTTAGTTAAAAATAGTTGACGATAAAAACCTACCTATCCCCAAAAAACATACCTATAAAAGCTGTAAAAATAAAGTTGACAAACTTACATTTACAGTTGTCTCCGATATATTTTGTTTAAGAAAATATGATATCAGGTACATTTTATAAGTTGGTCGACTATTACTCGTAAAGTTGTTAAGCCTATTGTAAATTTTTTCACACCCCCAAACATAACCGTTTAGCTGGTAGGGGGGGGACACTCGAATCGAGCAAAATTTAGCACTTTAAAGCTTAATACGAGGGCGGAGTGATAAGTCTGGTAAAAATCTATTTCGGAATAAAATTATCGTAAATTGAATGTAACCTCCTTGTTCACAACTCTTTTGAGGGATTATATTTATATTTTCAGCCAGTACCGCTGGTTAGTTTTTTTTTAAAGCCATTAAATATAAACAATATAATGCATTTTCGCAAAGATGGAGAAAAGTGAATTTCGAGTGTTGATTAAACATTGTTTTTTGCGCAAAAAAGCTATTACGGAAACTAAACAAAGGCTTGATAAATATTATGGGGACTCTGCTCCATCGATTAAAATGATTATAAATGGTTTACGGATTTTCGGTGTGGTCGTACAAGCACAAGTGATGCTGAACGCCCAGGATGCCCAGTTGAGGTCACTACTCCAGAGATGATCGCTAAAATCCATGACATAGTGTTTAATGACCGAAGGGTAAAAGTGAGCGAGATAGTCGAGATAGTAGGTATCTCAGACAAACGTGTGCGCAATATCTTACACCATCATTTAGATATGAAAAAGGTCTCCGCGCGATGGTTGCCGCGTTTACAGACTATTGATCAAAAACGCATGCGAGTTACCACTTCAAAGGCAGGTTTGGCGTTGTTACAACGGAATAAACCTGATTTTTTGCGCGTTTTATAACGGTAGACGAAACGAGGATCCACCACCATACACCAGAAACCGAGGAACAATCGAAACAATGGATTGCTAGGGGCGAACCAGCTCTGAAGAAGGCCAAAGCAGTTTTATCGGCCAATAAGGTGATGGCTACAGTTTTCTGGGACGCACGTGGGGTAATCCATATTGACTACCTAGAGAAGGGTAAAACGATCAATAGCGAATATTATGCCAATTTATTGGACCAATTTAACCAAATTTTACTTGAAAAACGACCGCATTTGACTAAGAAGAAAATCCTCTTCCACCAAGACAACGCACGAGTGCACACCTGCGCGATTGCCATGGCCAAATTACATGAGTTGCGATATGAGTTGCTATCGCACCCACCATATTCGCCAGATTTGGCCCCTTGCGACTATTTTCTGTTTCCGAATTTAAAAAAATGGCTCGGTGGAAAAAGATTTAGCTCCAACGAGAAGATCATACTCGAAACCAATGCCTATTTCGAAGGGTTGCCTAAGTCATACTTTACGGAAGGGATCGAAAAGTTTGAGAAACGCTGGATGAAGTGCATTGAGTTAGATGGAAATTACGTTGAAAAATAAATCATAATTTTTTAAAAAAGTCGTTTCCTTATTTCATTTTTACCAGACTTATCACTCCGCCCTCGTATTTCACAAACGATTTTTTTAATCAAAAAGTTGTTAATGAAAACTATCATTATTTTTTAAAGGCTTATTTAATGATACCCCACACTAAGGGGTACGCGAGAAAAAAAAAAATCCTCACTTTACGTGTAAGTACTGGAGGTACCCTAAAAAAAAATATTTTACGAGATTTTATTTTACCACTTTTTCGGCACAACAAATCCGTATATTTACACCAAATTACAGCTCTCTAGTACTGTGCGTCTCTGAGCTAAACTGCGGACAGACGGACGGACGGACGGACGGACATGGCGAAACTATAAGGGTTCCTTGTTGACTACGGAACCCTAAAAATTGTACCTAAAATAACTTTTCTTTCGGAAGTCGGTGGCCACAATCAATGAAATAAAAAACAAAGCCACCGACTTCCGGGAGAAAAGTTATTTTACAATTTTTAGGGTTCCGTAGTCAACAAGGAACCCTTATAGTTTCGCCATGTCCGTCCGTCCGTCCGTCTGTCCGCACTTTAGCTCAGAGACGCACAGTACCAGAGACCTGTAATTTGGTGTAAATATACGGATTTGTTGTGCCGAAAAAGTGGTAAAATAAAATCTCGTAAAATATTTTTTTTTAGGGTACCTCCAGTACTTACACTTAAAGTGAGGATTTTTGTTTTCTCGCGTAACCCTTAGTGTGGGGTATCATTAAATAGGTCTTTAAAAAATAAGGTGAGTTTCCATTAACAATTTTTTGATAAATATAATTCATTTGTGAAATATTAAGCTTTAAAGTGCTAAATTTTGCTCGACTCGAGTGTCCCCCCCCTCTATCAGCTAAACGGTTATGTTTGGGGGTGTGAAAAAATTCACAATACTAGTATATATAACGAAGTTTAAAAGAAAATTATCATGACTAAGTAGGCTTTACAACTTTTCGAGTAATAGTCGACCAACTTATAAAATGTACTTGAGGAACATATTTTCTTAAACAAAATGTATCGGAGAACATCCTCTTCAACTGCAAATGTAAGTTTGTCAACTTTATTTTACAGCATTAATAGGTATGTTTTTACGGTATGTTTTTTGGGGATAGGTAGGTTTTTATCGTCAACTATGTTTAACTAACTTCAAAAAAAGGAGGAGGTTCTAAATTCGTCGTAATCTTTTTTTTAAATGTATTTTCCCCGATTTCTCAAAGACTCCTGGACCGATCTTGAAAATTCTTCTTTTTAAAATTAAATTCAGCGAATCAGTTTAGTTAGTTCGCATAAGTATTTTGATGGGCAACTACGGAACCCTACACTGTGCGTGGCCCGACACGCATTTGGTCGGTTTTTTTGTATTTGGTTTTGAAGTCGGTTCTCTTTTTTTACAAAAGTTTTTTATTATAAATTCTATTTCTAATGAACTTCTCTCTTCTTATCATCTGTATGCTGACGATCTGCAAATTTACTCACAAGCTCCAGTAGATGAATTGTCTGAGGCAGTGAATATGGTAAATAAAGACCTGGCAGTCCTGGCACGTATCTCTGAATGGAGTTTGGCTCATGGTTTGAAGGTTAACCCTGTGAAGACGCAAGTCATTATTGTCGGCAGCCCTAGGCTTCGTTCAAAAATAAACTGGTTGACCCTTCCTCAGATATTTTTTGATGGAACTTTAATCCCATATAGTGATTCAGTGAAAAACCTGGGTATTTAGATAAGGACTTATCTTGGGGGCCCCAGTTACAAGAAGTGAGCCGCAAATTGTTTGCGTCTGCAGGTTCCTTACGCCGATTACGCAATTTCCTTCCAACTGCCACCAAAGCTGCGCTCGCCCAATCTCTCCTTCTCCCTATTCTCGACTATGCTGATAAAAGTTATCCAGATCTCACTGAAGTGCAGCTAGATAAGCTTGAGCGTCTCCAAAACTTTTATATCAGGTTCATATTTGGTTTGCGCAAATATGACCATGTCTCCGAGTTTCGCAATAAACTCAAGTGGCTGCCTATCCGCCTTCGCCGGAATACGCATATTTTATCGTTATTGTACAATATTCTTTTCAATCCCACAACTCCCTTTTATCTCAAAGAACGTTTTAAGTTCATTAATGACACATATATTAGAAATTTGAGATCATCGGATAATTTGAGGCTTTTGATGCCTGCACATGCCACTTAGTTCTATGACCAATCGTTTACGGTTCAGGCTATCCGTTTATAGAATACACTGCCGGAGTCGGTATAAGGCAAGCTAAGTCACTTATTGCTTTTAAAAACTTGGTTGTGAATCATTTTCAATCGCTCCTATGATATAAAGTCAATCATAATTATTTTGATTACCTTTATTGAATACTAGTGTTTGCCCGCGGCTTCGCTTGCGTTATTTTAGAATTTGAGAAACAATTCGGATCGTGTGGCGCCATCTGGAATATGAACGTAGTTGTTTTCTCGGCAACAGCTCTCTTCTGTTATTCGGGATGTAAGATACCTTATATCCGTGTCTATACTCCTGACAACGTATATGCTAAATTTTGGGACGATCGATTCAGTAGGTAGTAATGCGTGAAAAGGTAAAAAACAAACATACTTGCATTTATATTATTAGTTTAGATCAATAATGTTATATCTAGGTACATAGTTTGCATAGGAAACGTCCTTATTTGAGCGACATTAATTTCAAAGAACCGTGTTTATTTTAAACATTAGACTATCATTTTTGGGTTGATTTACAGTATCACTGCAAATTGAACGTACGATAGCATTGCTCTTCTCCCTTGCATTCCGCGTGATACCTAAAAAATAACTAAATATCTGACTCGATGAGTACAACTTGTCGTCGTTTAAAACAGAATCTATGCACTGGTTTGAACACCAATTCAAAACATAAATAAACACAATTTTTTCTAATCTTAAAATTCCACACCTCGAAACAATTACAATTTAAAAAAATATCCAACTTACTACCTACAATTTAAATCAGTGTAGATTTATATCCTAGAAAACGATTGAAAAAAAAATAGTAATAATTTAAAATCGCGAATAATATTGAAATAAAAGTATACACATTTTTTTTAATTATTAGAAACTCTCAGGACAAATATAAGAAAACACAAAAAGTGAAAAAAAGAAACAGCGAGATTTGATCCAGAGACCCCTTGCACGAAAGTCAAGCAGGATACCAACCAGACTGGCTAGTACGCTGACAGTGTTTTCAAATAGCGGTTCTTATACAAATGTCAACAATGACTGAAAATCAACATATTATAAAATTGCTAATCCCCCAAAGGGAATAGCGTCATTATACATATCCTATTAATAGAAGAGCAGTTTAAGGAATATTTGGGGAAAAATTGACTAAACAATATCCAGTGGTTTAGCTTCCAACTAAAAACAAACAGATAAAAACAACAAAATTTAAAATTGCTTATCGCCCAGGAAAAATAGCGTAATGATACATAGCCTATCAACAGAAGCATATTATTAGGAATATTTGAGGAAAATTTGATCGACAACTTTACAGTAGTTTAAGAGATAGATCAAATCGAAAAAACATAAAAAATTTCGAAAGAAAAAAAAAGTTGATTTGGCATCAGAATCGATCCCTTATCTCGAAAAAAATACAAAAAGAAAAAAATATTCAATGTACAGGAATGACAGCTCTACGATTTTATTATATGTAAAGAAAAGACTAGCTGTTGCTAACTCGAAAATTATCCCACGGGAACATAAAATCGGGATAAAAGCTATGCTATGTGTTAATCCAGGTTATAAACTATCTGTGTACCAAATTTTAGCCAAATCCGTTCAGTGCGGTTTTTGCGTGAAAGAGTAACAAACATCCATACGGCCAATGATATTATAAAGTCATAGATGCGTTATACACGTACTAAGCGACGGAAAAAACTGTGCCGCGCCGAGCGGCAACACAGATACACACTTTTTTATTCACACATTACATTTCACTACAAGTAAAAAGGATAGCTTGATACAACGCAATAAGAAAAAAAGTGACAGCTAGATAAACAAACAGCGCCACGCGTCATCAATCCCCCCGCACGTCAGCGTCTCCTCTCGCTCGCACCCGTGCTCGCACTCTTTCTTTTACGACGCCATATTTATAGAAACGTAATGTTTTATTTGTGAAAATATTAAAGATAAATAGTATATTTACGAATTTTATGTGATTCTTTGACTTTTAGAAGTCTTGCATGTTTAATTTGTACAATATCTCATCACACACGACAGCATTTTCGGTAGTTTTAGGTCACTTTTACTTTTAATTCAGTCTGTGGTACGTGAAGTGCCGCTGGCAACGTCGCACTGAGACCAAGATGTGTGTATCAGCCTCATTTGAGCATATACGTTAGTGAGCGCGTATGACGTATCTACACCTTTTTACTTATAATATCATTGCATACGGCGTAATATAAGGCGAAAGTTTGTAAGTATGGATATACTTACAAACTTTCGCCTTTATAATAGTAGTAGGATTGTTTTTATTTATTTAATTTTCTGATTACTTCATTTGTGTTATATGTATGTATATACAGGGTGTCCCAAAACTCAACGTCAAGCCGAAACGGGGTGATAGGATTGATCATAACCATCACGAGAAAAATCTGAAAAAAATTCTATCCCATGCAGTTTGAAAATTATGGGCATTTTAAGAAAAACCTAGATATTTGATCAATCTGTACCATTTTTCGGTTATTGTGGTTTTCCTTTTTTATTTTTGTTCATTTTAACTTTGGAAACGTAATCCTAAATAACATTTCTTGAATCCCAATAAAAAATAATGACACAATGCCTCAAGTTTCCGAGAATTGAGACTATTTGTTTAACTACGAACTTAAAATTTTCAACATCCGTCGACTTTGAGAAGCCCTCCTTTAAAAAAAATGTACTAGAGTGCCTTGGCAAGTGGCATCAAAAATTGGCGCATTTAATCAGAATTCTAAAATGGTACAATACTTGTTAGTTCCATACAATAAAAAAGAGTAAAAAAATTAAAACCTCAAGTAAGCCGATTTTTGCTATCTCATTTAAAATGTTTTTGATTCGCACAAGCTCTAGGTAGGTTCGTAATGTTAAGGCAAAATGATGAGAAAGATGGATAGTGAGTATGTTTGCCATGAGTGAGCAAGATAGATAATGACGCGACTTTTACCAAAGTGAAAAAAGTTAGTAAAATTAGTAAAATAATGAAAAATCTTGATCTCGTTTAATTTAGGTTTGATGGAATAAAAGTCAGATAGAGAAATAACATTTTATAACAATAAATTCAAATTGTTTACCATTGGCCTCAATACAAGCCCTACATCTTCTTAAAAAAGATCTACTTATTAGTCGAGCATATCTTCGAGAGTTGATCTCCTCAGCTGCTTGAGAAATGCATTATCGCAGGTCGGCTACGTTTTCAATGGGCTTTGAGATCATTTTGCCTTAACATTACGAACCTACCTAGAGCTTGTGTGAATCAAAAACATTTTAAATGAGATAGCAAAACCGGCCAAGTGCGTGTCGGGCCACGCACAGTGTAGGGTTCCGTAGTTGCCCATCAAAATACTTATGCGAACTAACTAAACTGATTCGCTGAATTTAATTTTAAAAAGAAGAATTTTCAAAATCGGTCCAGGAGTCTTTGAGAAATCGGGGAAAATACGAATTTAGAACCACCTCCTTTTTCTGAAGTTAGTTAAAAATAGTTGACGATAAAAACCTACCTATCCCCAAAAAACATACCGTAAGAACATACCTATTAAAGGTCTCAGCACACATATGGGATCGGAAAGGGATCGTAACCGTAACGCCTTTCGCCTCGCTGTCAACCAGGCGTCAACCTACCGTATGCACGTAACGAAAGCGTATCAGCAGCGCCTGTACGTCAACTCGGCTACGGCTAGGCGACACCGCGCTTACGGCTCGCCGCCCCCTGGCTGACCTGGTTGGCACCAGATCGTCGCGGCGGCGTCTTTAGCAGGCAAGTCGCGGGAGGGGAAAGGGGAAAGGGTGGACGAAGAGATGTGAGCTCGGGTACGGAGAGACGTAAGCGCGGGGACGGAGAAACGTAAGCGCGGGGACGATGAGCCGTAAGCGCGGGAATTCAAGTTTGGAGCCTGTTCCGAGGCGAGGCGATTACGTTATTATTCCGATTAGTGTGCGTTGCAGTAGGGAGTTTAATACAAACCATTCTGAACGGCTCGAGGCGATACGGTGACGATCCCTTTCCGATCCCATACGTGTGCTGAGACCCTAAAGCTGTAAAAATAAAATTGACAAACTTACATTTGCAGTTGAATCCGATACATTTTGTTTAAGAAAATATGTAACCCAAGTACATTTTATAAGTTGGTCGACTATTACTCGTAAAGTTGTAAAGCCTACTTAGTCATGACAATTTTCTTTCAAACTTCGTTATATATACTACTATTGTGATTTTTTTCACACCCCCAAAAATAACCGTTTAGCTGGTAGAGGGGGGGGACACTCGAGTCGAGCAAAATTTAACACTTTAAAGCTTAATATTTCAAAAACTAATTTATTTTATCAAAAAATTGTCAATGGAAACTATCAATATTTTTTAAAGACCTATTTATTGATACCCCACAGGCCCACACTAAGGGGTACGTGAGAAAAAAAAATAACATCCCCACTTTACATGTTCAGGAGGAACCCTAAAAAAAAATTTTTTTTGAGATTTTATTTTACCACTTTTTCGGCACAACAAATCCGTATATTTACACCAAATTACAGCTCTCTAGTACTGTGCGTCTCTGAGCTAAACTGCGGACAGACGAACGGACGGACGGACGGACGGACGGACGGACGGACATGGCGAAACTATAAGGGTTCCTTGTTGACTACGGAACCCTAAAAATCGGGTTACTTGAGGTTTTAATTTTTTTACTCTTTTTCATTGTATGGAACTAACAAGTATTGTACCATTTTAGAATCCTGATTAAATGCGCCAACTTTTGATGCCACTTGCCAAGGCACTCTAGTACATTTTTTTTAAAGGAGGGCTTCTCAAAGTCGACGGATGTTGAAAATTTTAAATTCGTAGATAAACAAATAGTCTCAATTCTCGGAAACTTGAGGCAATGGTGTCATTATTTTTTATTGGGATTCAAGAAATGTTTTTTAGGATTACGTTTCCACAGTTAAAATGAACAAAAATAAAAAAGGAAAACCACAATAACCGAAAAATGGTACAGATTGATCAAATTTCTAGGTTTTTCTTAAAATGCCCATAATTTTCAAACTGCATGGGATAGAATTTTTTTCAGATTTTTCTCGTGATGGTTATGATTAGTGATGTGCCTGATGGCAATATTCCCACTGCCGGCAATATTCCCAATATTGCCACTGCCGGTAAAATACCAAAATTGCCGGCAACTTTGGCAATATTGCCAATCTTGCCAGTCAAATAACACCAGTATATTTTATTATTTACTGCAGGTACAGTTTATATAACTGTAGATAATGCGTTGCGGCATCAAGTCCGCCTTATAAAACTACTAAGTTGTTACTCTAAACGGTGATTTACTAATTATGTAAGGATTACCGAAAAAAGTGTATTAAAATAATGTTATTTTTGTTGATTATTTGTAGTTTTGATATAGATTTAGACTTTTTTTATTTCCATATTGTATAGGTTCTTACACTCGTTGTTTTTGCTATGTGATTTTACATGAAAAACTAGTAGCCCACTCAACGAACAGTTAAAGAGGGAAATTGTTAAAACACGATTTTGGACTACGTTACTTTGTTTGAACTAGTTAGGAGGTGAATATAATAATCAAAAGTCGCCGCCACTAGCCCTTGAGCTGTGGGGAAGGGGGGTTTAAAGGTTCCATTTTTTGGTTTTTCGCTTAGGTACATCTTGGACTTGGACCGGAGGGCTTTTGATATGTTCACCTCTAACTAGTCCAAACAAAAAACAAAGTTACGTAGTAAAAAATGAGTTCCTAGAATTACCCTCTATGCTTTGAGCATTCGTTGACTAGATTAAACTTCAACATAAAAGAAATTATTCGAATTTATGCCTTTTTGTTCAATATTTATTAAATATACAATGATCGTCATCGTCTTATCTAAAAATGTATGTGTTATTTCTTATATTCACTGACGTGTGCGGCAATAATGGGCAATATTGCCGGTAAAATACCGGGAATATTGCCAAAAATTGCCAGCAATTTTGGCAATTTTTCCAAAACAATGTTTTTTTTTGTATATAATGTAGGTCATGGTCCGTAAATGCTAATTTTAAGTGTGTTAAATAGTTTTCGCACTCACTTTGACTTAAAATTAAGCAATATTCCCAAATATTTCCACTCGCGGCAATATTGCCGGCAATATTTCCACCTATATTCCCACCTTGGGCAATATTCCCGGCAACGGCACATCTCTAGTTATGATCAATCCTATCACCCCGTTTCGGCTTGACGTTGAGTTTTGGGACACCCTGTATAATATATTTATAATCATTTATTTATTTGTTTAAATTTTTTTTGAAGAGTATTTATAGTACACCACTGACTACCCCCTCCCCTTCTTATTTTAGTTCGTACAGTCCATCCAAAGGTTGTCTGGAAGAAATCGCTCTTAGCGATAAGACCGCCATTGTAACCATAGTTTAAGCAATATTGTAAGCAGTAGTTTTAAAATTTTGGTGTACAATAAAGTATATTCTATTCTAAGACTGGCCCGTTGGTCTAGTGGTTAGTGACCCTGACTGCTATGCCGGGGGTCGTGGGTTCGATTCCCACCCAGGACAAATGGTTGTGTGATGAGCACGATCATTTGTTCTGTGTCTGGGTGTAATTTATCTATTTAAGTATGTATTTAGAAATATATAAGTATGTTTATCAGTTGTCTAGTACCCATAACACAAGCTCTGCTTAGCTTGGGACTAGATGGCGTTGTGTGTTAGTTGTGGAATATTATATTATATTATATATTATTCTATACAGG